>JAGDYQ010000029.1:7120094-7325937 GCA_021962125.1 Bulinus truncatus | reverse complement strand
TCGTGTGGAGAGGCCGAACTCCCATCGGGGGCGCCTCCCCAGGTGGCGGATAGGGGAAAGCTTGCCAGATATGGTGAGTGCCGATGAAATACAATTCTCGGGCGGACCAAAGCAGGCAACTACTGCCTTGTAGTTAGTGGAGGGATCCACAAAGGCTAAGGGACCTAACCTTAAACAAAGGCAGCTACCCACAAGGCTGTGAAGGGCAACACCCTAGTGGTTGTGCACAGGGCTAACTACCCAGTCATGTAAAAAAAACACTAGTTACGAAAGCCAATCAACAATTCAAAAATCGGACTGATTCAAATTGAAACCGACCTTCGCATGATCACGGACATGATTACTGGCTAGCGACTTGGAACGTGTTAAGCCTATACAGAGCAGGAGCCCTAACCCGCCTCACTGAACAGCTTAGAAAATACAAAATAAAAATAGCAGCACTCCAAGAAATCAGATGGAAAAATTCAGACATACTAAAAACAACAGAGTATACCATCTTTTATAGTGGAAACACCACAAATACATTAGGGACAGGTTTTGCCGTCAGGAAAAACATCCTCAATCAAATAATTGGCTTTAAACCAACCAATGAAAGATTGTGCAGCCTCAGGATTCGTGGCAAAATGTTCAATATGACCCTAATATGTGCCCATGCACCCACTGAAGATTCAGAAGGGAATACCAAAGAGGAATTCTATGATGCCCTAGAAAGGTTATATGAAGAAGCACCTAGACATGATATCAAATTAGTGTTAGGAGACTTCAATGCTAAGATTGGCAAAGAAACAGTATACAGACCGACAATTGGAAGCTACAGTCTACATGAAGAAAGCAACGATAATGGAACGCGTCTGATTGATTTTGCATCTGGCAAAGGCATGACCATTAGTAGCACTAAGTTTCCACACAAAAGAATACACAAAGAAACATGGAGGTCACCAGATGGGGTGACAAGAAATCAAATAGATCATGTGCTAATAGACAGGCGACATGGTTCAGATATTCAAGATGTCAGAAGCTTCAGAGGAGCAGATGCCGACACAGACCACATGTTAGTCAAAATAAAGTATAGACAAAAAATAAGTATCTTTCACAACACAAAAGCAAAGATAACAAACCAATTTGACTGTGAAAAACTAATAAAAGAGCCACAAACAAAAGAAAAATATGCACAAGAAATTAAAAGCAAACTAGAAGCACTAGATATAGATAATACTGAAAATCTAAATAGCCGCTGGGAAAAGATTAAATAAACCATAAAAAACACAGCGGAAAGTGTCATAGGGTACAAGCAAAAGAAGAAAAGAGCTGAATGGTATGACGATGAATGCAAAAAAGAAGTGGAAGAACGAAACAAATTGAGGATAATAATGCTACAAAAAGCAACAAGAAAGTCAACTCACGCATACACTGAGGCTAGAAGGAAGGCCACTAAAATATGCAGAAAGAAAAAACGTGAATGGGAAAAGGGAAAACTAGTCAACTAGAGGAATACTCAAAAGAAAAAGAAACAAGAAAAATGTACATGGCCATCAAAGAGGAAAGTAACGGTTTCCAAGCAAGATCTCACATGTGTCTTAACAAATCAGGCGACCTGCTTATAGAAAATGAAATGGTTCTAGAAAGGTGGGCGGAATATTTTGAAGAAATGCTGAACATTAAAACTGACAGCGAAAATGATGTACCAAACATTGGAGAGGACGATGGGGCAGAAATAGAAGAACCAACCATAGAAGAAATAAATAATATTATTAAAAAGACCAAAAACAATAAAGCACCAGGAGAAGATAACATGGAGAACGCACACTACACTTAGAAATACACAGGATGGTCAATAAAATATGGAAAGAAGAGATAATGCCAACAGAATGGGAAACAGCCTTAATAGTTCCGCTACACAAGAAAGGTTCGAAACTTAACTGCAACAACTACAGAGGAATCTCACTTCTCAACACTGTTTATAAAATACTAACAAAAATAATAGCCTGCAGAATAGGGAATTTCAGTGAAACAGTATTAGGTGACTATCAATGTGGTTTCAGGCCTAGCAGAGCAACCACAGACCACATCTTTTCCCTTCGAAACACTCTAGAAAAATGTTATGAGCATAATATAAACCTACATCAGCGGTACATAGATTTCAAGATGGCATATGACAGCATCAATAGAAATTATCTTTACAAAACATTGCAGGAGTTGTGTATCCCCAACAAGCTCATTAGACTAGTACGTATGACATTAAACAACTCAAGAAGCAAAGTGAAAATCCAAGGGGAAAGCTCAAGAGAATTTAAAATAAACCAACCAAGGACTTAGACAAGGAGACTCCCTTTCGTGCATACTTTTCAACTTAACCCTAGAAAAAGTCATAAGAAACGTACAGTTGGATAAGCGAGGAACTATAACACACTACCTCAGAAATGAAAAAACAAAGTCTATGAAAACAGGAACAATATTTACAGAACCCATCCAATACCTTGCATATGCTGATGACATAACATTGATAGGAAAGCAAAGCAAGGATATAGCAAAAGCATACATAGAATTAGAAACAGCAGCTCAGAAAGCAGGTTTAACAGTAAACGAAACAAAGACTCAATATATGCTGTTACAAAGAAATGAAAAAGAAGGAAGAGAAAAATTTTTCAAAATCAGTGATAGAGCATTTGAAAGAGTAGAAAACTTTAAATACCTGGGATCAACCATAAGTGAGAAAAACGATATAATGATAGAGATAAAAAACAGAATAGAAGTAGGGAACAGAATATATTATACACTGCATAAAATACTGAAAAACAGACAGATCTCCAGAAAAATTTTAAAAACCATATACAAGACAATGATCCGGCCAGCAGTAACATATGGTAGCGAAACATGGACCATCAGCAAACAAGCAGAAAATATGCTAAACACTTGGGAAAGGAAAATATTTAGGAAAATATATGGGCCAGTAAAGGACAATAACGAGTGGAGAAGTAGAACCAATTCAGAAATGTACGAAGAACCAAATATAACAGCTGAAATTAAAATGAATAGATTAAGGTGGGTAGGGCACATAGAAAGAATGGAAAACAACAGAGGTCCAAAAACGATTTATAAGACAACACCTAATGAGAAAAGGCCTAAAGGCAGGCCAAGAAGCAGATGGTTGGAGGAAGTGGAGAAAGACCTTAAAGCTATAGGAGTGAGAGAGTGGAGGAAGAAGACCATGGATCGGGAAAAGTGGAGAAGTGTAGTATGGCAGGCCAGGGCCCTAAATGGGCTGTAGAGCCAAAGGAAGAAGAAGAATTGATATGTTTTGAATGTGTGTTACTTTAAATGCTTAATTTAAATTGTGGGTGTCATCATTGTTAATTTTTTCTTTTTTTTTTTTTTTGTCATTTAATCATTAAAGATTAGCACTAGTTCAACTCTAGCCAAGTAAGACTGTGTTTTTAGCTTAGTCTGTTAATGTGATGTTTGTTTGTTGTTGTTATTTTTTAATATATTTTTTTCTTTGTTTTGTTTTTTTCGTAGTCTTTCTTACGACCAGAGAGGAACTCGCTTGAGAGATAACTCATTTTTCCCCAAAAATCTTGAGGTTGGTTTCCTTAATTTAATTTGGAAAATTGTGTATTCAGCCGCATGACATCAGTTTACACTCTTTGTTTTTTTTTTTTCATTAAAACATAGATATTTCTAAGCAATTTTTTTTGGTTTAATGCTATTTTAAATTAGACTTATTTGTATAGAGCATGGTCCATAAGCACAACAGTTTGGTTAATTAATGTGAATATTTTTATTTATTTTTTTACAGATCCACTGGCTGTCTATCATTAACTCTTTAGTTTTGGTTTTTCTTCTTATTGGCTTTGTAGTCATCATAATGGTAAGAATCTTAGTCAGATTTTATTTACTCTCTTTTATGCATTATTTAACAAGAAACATTTGCAAGAATGATTTATTACTTCCAGCAAATCTACAAATGAGAGTATGAAGAATAAAATATTGCACCATTTCTAGTAGAACATTTCTTGAAACTGTCAATTATTCTCTAGTTAAAAACTTCAGCATTGTATTCTGCATTTCATTGGAAGACAGAGAGCACTCCCAACTGGAACACAAGGGACATATCACCTAATTAAAAATATCAACCAATTTTATTTAGTTAAATTTTAATATTGTATTTTCTAATATATTTATATTCTTTGGTGGGCCCATTCCACTTGACTGCGTGTGAAGATCAAGCCATCCAGAGGCAAAATATTAATTTTAACTTCCCATTTACTCAGTAAAAAAAAAACAACTTATAACTGTTTCAGTTGTATCTAAATCAAATCAAAGTGAATAATTGAATTCAGAAATCAAAATGAAATTTAATTTTCAATAAGAAAACAGCTTATGTAAATAAAATTAATCTAAATTCTGTAACCATTCACATATTTTATTACACCAAAATTTACCTTGTCGTCCCATCAAAACATGGTTGAACAAAATTTAAGAAACGCTCAGCACCTTTAACATGAATATGGGGAATATAGTGTGAAGTTCATTGGTTAAATCTCTTCTCTTTTTTTGTTGTATTTTTTCACTTCATTTTTTTTTTAGACTCGTGTACTGAAGAGTGATTTTGCTCGTTACAACATTGAAGATGAAGAAGATGCAGATGACTTAGATTCTGATGACAATGGCTGGAAAATAATTAGAACTGATGTGTTTAGATTTCCTCCCAATAAAAACCTGTTTTGTGCCATTCTAGGTAAATCATAAAGAACATCAGAAGATATTTTAATTGTTTATAATGCAAATTTGTTTTGCTTGTATTTCAATTGTTAACCCATGGATTCTCAAAAATTAAATGGAAACCAATATTTCTTTCATATTTGCCCATCAGTGACTAGTAATAATGACCAAAATTATTTTGCCATTGATGCATTTTTAAATTCAAGGCCTAATTGCATGCATTTGCATCCAAATATCCCAGCAATATTCAGTGGAAAAGGGTAATAAAAGAAAAATTGAAAATTGCTCTTTGGGGGCCACTTTAAGCTCACCAAAGAGCAGAATGTGGCTCTAAGAGTCACACTTAGCTACCACTGGAATATAATGACAGATAATCTTGTTTTAATACAAATAATACAGCAGTTTGTGTTGATTAAATGTGCTTTGATTTGGATTTAATTTTTTACTTATACGTTAATTTGGATTTAAAAAGAATTAATGGGACAGCATTTCTACTTTAAACACTGATAAGATACTCTAGATGAATATTTTTTCGAGATAGATGTCTTTGTCTTATATTTTGATAAGAAATAAAAAAAAATGTTTGATATCACTTTGATTTATACTTTTCTTTTCTTTAGTACATAACTAACGCAACACAATAACTTTTGATTACTTCATGGTTTTTGTTGTTTTTTTTATTTTAGGTGTTGGTAGTCAGTTTCTGGCATTAGCAACAGGCATCCTTTTGATGGCACTTGCTGGAATGTTTAATGTGCATCGCCATGGCGCCATCAATGCAGCTGCTGTTGTCCTGTATGCTTTCACATCAAGTGAGTACAATTATTTATTGCAATTTTCATCTGCTTCATTAGGGGTTAAATGGCGACCTTGTGCTAACGCAAGGAGTACCGGTGTAATTTTTATGGCTAGTGACCCGCTATTAAAAAGTTCTTAGCCCTAAAGGGCCATCGGGGCAGATGAAGTGTAGAATTCATCTGTTTCCATAACCTCGGCATATGAAGGGATTGTGTGGTTAGCACAACGCCCAGCCGCCTTTACTTCCCCAACTTAAGTCAGGTTCCCATTTAAAGCTGGGTGGACTTGTGGGATGACTTTGAAACACTTTTCACCTGGAAAAATTCCCATGGTCCTCACCGAGGATCGAACCCAGGACTCTCAGGTTGACAGTCGAGTATCAACACCACTCGGCCATCTGTCCCACTGTGACCAGCTATTAAATGCTCATAATATGTGGGTGTTGATCTGAAATGTTGAAGTAACTTGTTAATTAAAGCTTACCTTGATAGATATTGTAAGCATTAAAATACTATGGTCCATTGCCTACCACAGTAACAATCTGATCCTATGATGTCCCCGAAGGAAAAGTTGTTGTGTCTTGATATCCTATAAATATAATCAATCACTATTGGGGGGGTCGTCTCAGTTATTGGGTGGCCTTCCTGGTTCTCATTCTTCATCCATAACACATTGCTATGACAGCGTCCATCGAGCCGCTGAAGCTCAAACCATTTTAACCAAGAATACATTGTGTTGGGCTCACTACAAAAAAAGTGCCGCAGAGCCACTAATGGTGATTATATACATTTTATGTTTCCACCATAGCTAACACTGAATTGCCCATGAACACAACACATTTCTCCCGTTGTATAGTGAATTAATATTTAATAGAGCTCTTTAGGAAGGCTGTTGTGAATTACAATAATAAGTTCTGCATTAATTTTCTCTCACACAGGTATTAGTGGTTTTGTAGCTGCCAACATGTTTAAAAAGATGGGAGGAGAGAACTGGGTCTGGAACATCAACTTGACTTCTTCCTTGTTTGCTGGTAAAATAATAGAATTTTTTCAAATATTAATGTCTAGTTCATTTGTGTTTTTTTTTTCTCTTATTTTTTTATGTGGATTTCTTGAAAAAGTTTTAAATATGTTGTTTTTTTTTTCATCTTGTTCACAAGTCTTGCTATCCAGGCATGAACTTTTTTTCTACCAATGTTATCATTAGCTACTGAACTTAATGTACTTGGAGTACTCACTGCCTTCATTATTACTCCATGTATTATGTTGTGAGACAAAGATGGCTGGCCAGCCTATTACTGCTATATAAAGTTGTCATAGATCAACTTCCTTCACAATATTCACGTGGTAATGGAGAGCTGCATTACAGTATTTCATAAAGTACCATGCAGAATAACTCCCCATACACTTGAACAGTATTTAGTTTTAAAACAACATTAACATTTTTTATGAAATCATTCAATGGGCACCAACTTTGATACGGAAAGTCGTGGAAGTTAGATTTATATATTTTGACTGACACAAGAGATTTTGGTGAACCAGGGATATTATTGGTTATTAAAGGAGAGTGTACATGGAGATATAATCAGTAATGAAGATAAATAGGAATGAAATATAAAAATCTAAAGAGTAAATTAATTAAAAGAAAGGTGTTGATTAATGAATGTAATGAGAAAAAAGTTGAAATTGTTTCATTCACTCATTCAGTAGCCAGTTTGTTTTCTTCGTTACTTAGAAGCTGGTAATTGTTATTATACAAGCCAGCTCTTATCATTTTATTGTGTGCTTTTAACATCATGGATTAATGTTTATTATGTTGATGTTGTTTCATTGTTCATTTTAATGGAAGAAGTGTGCCAGACCACCGCATGTGCTTTGTCAGGTAATCTCCAACTTATGAGAAAAACTACATCACCAACTTTTTCTGGCTACATTACAATGGTGTACCATTATTTAAATAGCTATGCATTATTTTTCATTACTTAGACACGTAAAGGTTTTACAGCGTTTCATGAGTAAAATCCTCCTTAGAAGAATTATTTTCATGATTGTCTAATGAATGGTAAAGAGAATATACTCTAACGCTGACAGTCTCCATTGCCAAACTGTCACTCATTGCATGTGTAAAGTAGATAATAAAGTTTGTCCAATGGTAATTTATTTTGGTTTGTTACAATATTTGTTTGTTTTTCTTCCCACTTTTTTTTTTCTCTCAGTTCCATTTTTCTTAGTGTGGGCTGTGATCAATTCTGTGGCCTGGGCCTATGGAACAACAAGGGCATTGCCAGCCACCACAGTCATCCTGCTCGCGGCTTTGTGGCTCTTCAGTAAGTCACCGGTTTCAGCTTAGAACATTTATTTGCATTTAATTTACATACCTTTTTTTTTTTGTTGGTTTTAATAGAAGGTTTTTTTTACAGTTGTATAATTTTATAAAGAAAACAACAAAAAACTTGACTTATGGCTGTTGAATAGATCCAATGTATTTGACCAGAATTTGTATCTCATCTTTGTAATGCCCATTTGGTCTGCCAAGATGAACTTGAAATTATACAAAATGTATAACTCCCATATTGTACATTTTCTTAGGACAGGTTATTTTAAGAAGAGCTGGTTTTTTTAAATTGTGATAACCTGAAGGTTCTGGGACTCATTCAAATCCATCTCATTTTTTTTTTTCTGATTCATGTAGGGCGCTTAGTTTTAATTGGGTGTAAACATGAATGGGCATTACATCAGCTTCACAGTGTTTTTGTATGATTTGGCAGGGTAACAGCTGAATTCTGATTTATCTTACCCTTATGGCCCTCAGTGCTCTCAAGAATAGTTTTCATATTACTTGGTCATTTTTGAGTTTATACTGGTTATCTAATAAAAAGTCTTAAATTTAGCTGTGAAAAATTCATCTAGCATGAAATAAACTTCATTCTCTTGCAGTTGGATACCCGCTCACTGTGTTAGGTGGAATATTTGGGAAGAATTATGCAGGAAGCTTTGATGCTCCTTGCAGGACTAAAAATATCGCCAGGGAAATTCCAAGTGTGCCATGGTACAGATCTGCCCTTGCCCACTGCGCCATAGGAGGCTTCCTGCCATTCAGGTTAGAATACTTTCTGTATGTGAACATATTAATGTCAACATAGACTCTGATGGTCAGAACCAAAGACAAGCAACATAAACTTTCTGTAGGGGCTAGTTCTGTGAGCCCAGTGATCATGGTGCACAGCCTGTTGATTTGAATGCTGTGTTGATGTCAGTCCGATTGCAGTCTCGCTGTTGTATCCAAGGCTATAATGGAATGTAGCTAATGTTATTAATTGTTATGATTTGAATTTTTTAGGAAGGATTTTTTTTTTCTTCTGTTCTTTTAATTGTTTTTAAAAATATTTATACATTTTCTGTAATTTGTATACATTTTAAATTGTGCACAATAAAATTTTATAAAATTATTAAAAGATGTTTTAAAAAAAAAAAAACTTAAATGGAGATTTACTTATTTATGTAACATTTATCCTTTTCTTCTTTTTTTTTTTTTAGTGCCATTTCAGTTGAACTTTATTACATCTTTGCCACTCTTTGGGGGCGAGAGCAGTATACCTTGTTTGGTATCCTCTTCATTGTCTATGGCATCCTCCTCAGTGTGACTGCCTGCATCTCTATAGCCCTAACCTATTTTCAACTGTCGGCTGAGGATTACCGCTGGTGGTGGCGATCTATATTTAGCGCCGGGTGAGTAGGCTTTTTTTTTTCTTTAAATCATTTGTCACTAAATATAATTAGATTTTTTTTGTTTATTTTACACGTGTAAATAAAAAGTTGTCAATTTTTTTTTTTTTGTACAGATCCACCGGACTGTTTGTGTTCTTGTATGCTCTCTTTTATTACTATAAACGTTCCAACATGTCCGGCCTACTGCAGACGCTCGAGTTCCTGGGCTACACTGCACTCACCTGCTATGTATTCTTCCTGATGTTGGCCACAGTATCTTTCTTCGCTTCTCTCAAGTTTGTTCGTTACATCTATGTCAACATCAAGATGGATTAAAGTCTCAAATGGTTATTGATACGGTATATTATGAAACTTGTAACAGCCTGCTGGGGGAAAAATTGACAGCTGTGTTGTTTTGTTTTATTTTTTCGGGGGCTCTGAAATTAGTTGAGAAATTTTGTTTCTTAAACATCTAAATGATTTGTAAAAAGAAAAAAAAAATGGCCGCTTTTTCTGGGCAGATTTATACATGTTCTCATTGTGTTTTTTTTTTTAACCATGTGGGAGTTTTCATTTTTGGTTATTTTGAACAATGAATATCATTTAAAATGATTGTATCATAAAGGAATGCCAGCTGATGGTTGAATGTCATGAAACGCTTGTGTGCTTGTATGATTCTGGTGTTCTCTATGTTTGCCTTGTAACTGTTTTGTGTGCCTCATTGGCATTTCCTGATCAGTCACAAACGCCACATTCTTGGGTTTGACTTTAAAAACTCACATTCCTTTACGATTTTTTATTTTTGTCCAAAGCTTCAGACCATATAACATTTAAAGGGTTCACTGCTGATTCAGGAGGGGGAAAATATATTTTATGAGTTGTGCAAATAACGGGCTGAAAAGGAATGTTGCGTTGATTAATGTTTATTTTATGCTAGAAAGTTTGTGAGTGATAGTTATTTTGTTAAAAAAAAATTTTTGTTACAGTTACTTATGTTAATTTTGTGATATTTTGTAAGGGGTGAAACATTTGATCTGATCGGATGCGATTGAAAGTAAATTGAATATTTCCTTTTTTTTTTTTTTTTAACTATGACTTTTATTTGCAATGTTCATCCAATGAAGGTCCCTGCAGGGTTTGTATTTAATCTCTTGATCCAGATTTATCAGGCTTATAACCAACATCTGTATTGAGACAGTAGTGTAGTGACTCATGCCATACAGGCCTGCAGCCACACAGAAAATGTTCCATTGAGAGTTTTGTTTTATTGAATGTAAAGTCTCACTATAAATCATTGCCTTAAATATTTTCAGAGGTGTATTTGGCTCCCCTTTAAAAAAGGAACAATTTTATTTTTGTTTTTAATTTCATTGGATATTTCATAAATGCTTCTGATAACTATTTACTTTTTTTCATTTATTTAGATAGTGCAAAGGTGAAAAAAACTTCAGTTTATGGACATGGTTAGGATTTATGCTGGGGGGGGGGGGGGGCATTGTTGGAGAAGTGTGGAATATCTGTAAATGAAATTTTATTTCAAACAATCGTTCACTATCAGAAGCTTAATTAAGAGTCTTAATATTTTATTATTAAGAATTTACTGAACAACTTAACATTTTATTCCTTCTACTGAGGTTTATTCTGTACATTTGTTTTTGTATCAATGCAAAAAAATGAATATGAAATTCTGCTCTGCTACTAAATAACACACATGGATTTAGACAGGAATATAATAATTAGGATAGACTTCTAAATGGGGGGGGGGGGGACATACCTGCCAGTGTTTTTTGAACCATATGACATGACATTTTACTCTATCAGGCAGTTCAGTTTTATTTTAAAATGGGTAACGGCGCACAATATGTCTCAATATTTAAGAGTATGTGCATCCTCTGTTTAATTATGTTTAAGCACCAAAGTTTTTGTAATGGGGATCAGGCCATATTATGTATGTGTATGCATTCAAGCAGCATTCTTCACAGCAGACAAGTAGTTCAGTGTTCTGTTTGTAGAGGGAAATTTGATTGTTTGAAGGATATTAATATTCTGTCAATTATTTTTTTTAAATAAAATTGATCCCACTTTGGTATGTATTCAGGTTTGTATTTTAAAATCACATATTGTGTCATTATTTCAAGTCATCAAATAGAAAATAAATACAAGTTGATCTTCTAGTGTATATTTTCATCCCCAAACGATTTAATGTCTAGATTTGCTGACTTTTTTCAAAAATAAGCAGTTAGTTATTTCTGTCAACTTGCAGAGCAAGATCTTGCATATTGTTTTTTTTATGAATTTAGAAAAAAAACTAATGAATAATTATTATTTTAATTTTATATCGAAAAGATATTTCCTATGTCCTACTTGTTTGCTACTTATTTATAAAATATTGAGCCTAGGTCTTATTTCTGTTAAAACTATTTCTAGTCTGTTAAGACAGAGCTCATACAATGATAGTGTGATTAAGAGTTGAACCCTTGGGCATACCATAACGTTTTCTCTATTATGCCAATCTTTTGGTTTGGTCATTATCTGTGTCCTGCGATTTACTTATTTTGATGCTTTTAAATGTATTAACGGATGATTCGAGGTCATTAAATTTATTGGTTATAAATGTGTAAGAGACAATTCTTTTTATCTTCAGAATTTGAGTCTTACAGTAGTCTGTATATTTATCCTTTTTTATCTTCATCTGTTAACTGACATAATGTGGGAATGATTAGTGCACTTATCTGAAAACTTTTTAAATTACTTGTTTGAAGTTTAAAAGTTTTAAATTGAAGAATTTATACCATGAGGTTTTATTTGAAGGTCTTTTTTTTTTTACACAAATACAGTAGCACCATGCCCTCTAACTTTCCCTTTTAAATCCTCAAGAAAAACAAATCCATGTGTGCTTGCTAATCCACATATTCAACACATTTCAGATCTGTATATAAATACGTGTGTGGAAAGTGATTTATTTATTTATTTTATAATATATATAAAAGCTATCTAAATGCCATTCATTTTGATTTCTTAGGTCGTCTCTTATAGAATTCTTCGGAACTTAATCAATGAATAAAAAATAATGAAAAAAAAAACATAACTTCTGTTGTTATGATTGACATGTGTTGAAATAAACATTGTGTATTGTTTACGTTTATTTATACATCTGATTTATAAAATTTTATAACATTAAACTGCTTCAAAAGCTTCTTTTAACTTTTATTTTAATTCTATTGCTAATATGTTTATAAATAACTTAGACATTGAACAATTTTTGTTGTATTAGTTCTCTTGCTTAAAAATACTAAAAATGTCCAATTTTATTCATCTGTTTATTTACTTGTTCAAACGTATGTTTATAAAAAAAAAATGTATTGATTGATTGATAATTTAAATAAAACTTCACACTACTGGAAACTTAAATATATATAGTCATATCATGCTGCAGTCCTTGTAAAAAAATAAAATATGCTATGATTGAACTAGAGTGAAAATTCTTATGAACTAGAGTGAAAATTCTTACTGATGAAATATTAATGCAGTTGAGCTGAACCATACAAAAAGTGTTGCTATTTGTAAGTGCATGTATGTAAATGCTCAATGCAATGAATTTTTGTAGTTCAGATATTTGAAAAGTGTATAAATCAGTAATTCTTGTGGGGTTATGGTCTAATTTTTTTTTTTATCTTGTCCAATTTAGAAGGGAAATAACGTTTTTGTTTTGTTTCATTTTTTGCATCTAAAATAAAAGGAAGGGAGAATGATAGTATAAACAGACAGCATTTGGGCTTAGGGTTTAAAAGTACATTAGCAACTATTATATATAGGTGTGTATATATACATATACAATATATATATACATATACAATAAAAAAAAATTAAGACAGAACACTTTTAAAACAAACAATAATTATAAGTTCTCTCTTCCCATGGTTTTTTTTTTTTTCCTTCCATTTCTTTAACATTTAAAATATTTTAAATATTGCGTCCAACTCAAATAAGTTGTATTCTGTCAGTGGTCCATTTGATTTAAGAGACAAAAGGCGTGCCTTATACCACAAATTACGCACTTCAAACATATAACAGGTTTTTTTAGCATAGGTTTTTTTTTCTTTTTTAAATCAGCGATTGAATATTTCATAGATGAGTTGATGAACCAATTGGTGTATAACTGTAAGCAATGAAGTAATTTCGTTTTAGAGATATGTCCTATCAACAATGCATTGTGATATTTTTCTGCAATGTCTAAATGTGAATGTTTCACCTAGTTGTGAAGTTATATTTTGTAATATAAATAAAGAAAAAAAATTCATTCACCATACTAAATGAAACTTGACTTCTTTTTTTTTTTAACCTTCATTACGAAAATGCTTAACCAACTAGTATGATTAGTGAACGGTGAGGAATAAGGCCAATACGCTTTATTGGCTTACCCCTGATGAATTTGAATCAACCACTATTTTGCCTGTTTTCCTGGGCCTGAAGGTGACAATTTCAAGTGTTTACACAGGAAAGATTTAAAGAGCTCATCTCTTGTTTTAAGAAGAGTGACTTATATCTGTTGGGACATATTAGGAACTGTACCAGCCAACTCATGTTAATATTATGGCCTTCCAGATATTTCCAAGGGGAAGCTTACATGCTTGGATATCACTAGTCTAAAATTTCAGAATTTTTATTGAAATTTAAGGGATGTGCACCAATACATTGCATTTTTTGTTTATATCTGTAGTTAGGCTAGTATGGCTTAAAAACCTTCTGGTATAAATATAAACAAGAAACCAGCCAAACATCCCCCTTAATTTTCAACAAATAAAAACTATACACTTTCAAATTAATCCTTATTATAATTAATTCATTCATACATTTTCTTGTTAAATTTCCAGCATGTTAAATGTCCTTTTTCAAATTTTTTTAACTGCAGAATAGAACACAAGTTTTCAAAGTTAAAATTATGTTGATCGTTTGTATATGAGTTATATCTTATTAGCTTAAATTAAAAGCATTTATTATATTTAACAAAACTTAAGTTCAAAAGGTTGATGCATTAAAAGAGTTTTATTTTTTTTTTGTTTCTTTAATTAAGATTTGATTTTTCTCTGCCATATTTTGAGTTATAAAATGACAGTTTATTTACCATTTTCAAAGCATTACAGTAAAGTGTGTTTTAGAGTTTCTTGAAAATGTATGTGGTGATATGTAGTACTACACAAAGCATTCACCAACACACCTTCATAAATGATTTTTTTTCTTTTTTGACAACAAATGAATACCTTTGAAAGAAAAATGTACATGTATTATATATAAAAAAAATATAGATTTACAGAGATTTTAACGTTTAACTGGAAAAAAAAGGGTGTCACAGACAAGACATATTTCCAAAATCACTAAGTACTGAACATTTTTTTTTATAACAATATATATGTATTTGTAATTAAGAATGGAAAAACAAAGGTACCAAGGTAAAAAAAAATTTTATGTCAAATCTGATACCTTAGCAACTATTGCGTGACATAAAATTACTTAAGAAAGCATCTTTTTGTATCAATTTATTTGACAGAGAGCTTATGAACACAGCAATGTTAAATATATTCAAGAGGGTGGGTAACACATCCCCACCCTGTTTACGCATCAAATAAAAACTCTTTCTGAGAACAAATTTCTATCATGATAATTTTGATGAAAACAAACATATAACAAATACAAATTACAAATAAAAGGCAAAACAACTGCAATAAAATAAACAGTTCTTATGAAAATGTCCACCTTTAGAAAGGATAAGAAACAAACAAGTCAAATTCATCTGGTATGACAGAATTGTTTTTATCCACTGACAAGCTCAACAAAATTATTCCACTCCATCAAAGGAGTTGAATCGTGTTACAACTCAAAACAAAATTAAAATCAAGGAATCTCACAATGGCTTCTATGAATAGAAGATTTGATGAGGATGCATACATTTGCACACCTATTTATGTACACCTGTATCAGTTTCCCGTATCCCACTTAACAAGCTTTACATGCTAATCAAGATAAGAAAAAAAAGGTCGCCTGTGAGAATATTGAAATCTAAGATCAAATGCTGCAGGTCACTGATCTGTATAGACTGTGAGAATATTGAAATCTAAGATCAAATGCTGCAGGTCACTGAACTGTATAGACTGAGAATATTGAAATCTAAGATCAAATGCTGCAGGTCACTGAACTGTATAGACTGTGAGAATATTGAAATCTAAGATCAAATGCTGCAGGTCACTGAACTGTATAGACTAAGGAGATGAAAAAAAAAAAAAGTAAGTCAACTCAGTGATCTGCCTCATAGAGATTTCCCTGCAATGTCTACATTCATAAACTTCATTTGAAACTGATTCACACTAAATACTGCTCCCTTCTCAGCATGAAAGATATGCTAGACTATGGCAGGATTTCTTTTACTGCATGTAAGTTATATAAGTACAAGTCTATTATAACAAATTTCAAGTTATTAAATGAATGCTATTGCCTGTAGAGGTCTGATTGTCAACATAAGCATTTTGAGCTTTTTTTTTTGTACAGCCTACTCAATAGTACTTGCCAAGACAAGACTATATTACCAAAGTTACTTTAAAGAGAAGCATTTGTGAGAAATGAATCTAAATAGTTAATATCAAAAGAACAAGTGTTATAAAATTTCAATAAATGATTTTTAATTTATTACAAAAAAATGCTGAACACAGAGAAAATCTGTTCCTTTATATCCTGAATGAAAAAAAAATTATGCTCCCCCCCCACACTTGTATGTTCACAATTTAAATTTAAATTGTTTAAATCCCATAAAGGAGAAAAAAAACAAGCACCTTTGACATAGATCTGGAGTTACTGCCAACTAAACATTCAGCTGTTCACATATTAACAAGAGCTATAAATAGTCACACCATTGGTTGTTTTTTTTTTATTCCATACATTTGTTGTTTGACTATTTCTTCCACTTTTCCTGGTGCTGGTAGGATGTCATGGGCTTTCCACCAGATCCACAAGTCCCCACCCCAACTTTGCCTGTAACGGTGTCTGGGGTTGCAAAAATACTTTTCTTCACTTTTCCTTTAGATGTTTTAGAAAATGTCTGAAATACAGGGGGGGGGAGGATAAAAATCATTTCACATTATACAGTTTAATGAATACTTCAGTAAAAATTTGAATGTATACAGTCAACAGTAAATACTCCAGTGTGTACAGTCATTAGTAAAAACTCCAGTGTATACAGTCAACAATAAAAAACACAGAATATCATACACAGATCGCTTCACTATTTTATAAGTCCTCTAATGATGACTTTAAAAAATGCTGCCATTTGTGTTGTATCCCTAATAATAGTGTCGTACCTTATTATTAATGCACGATAGCAAAAAATGGGCGGCTTTCAGAATTGTCAATTTTAAATTGACGATGCACATTCTGTATAATTTATATTCAACAAAAAAAGAAAAACGTCAGATTATAAAAAAAAATCGGAACTTGTAGGTGAATATAAATTTTGTGAAGAAATGTGACTCACCTTGTGATTGAAATCTAGCCATTTGTTTTTGTCTTGCTCATGTTCAGCTTCCAGCTGTTGCATCCTTTGTGCCTTCTTCAGTGACTTTTTCCTTTTATACTCTCTTTGTTCTGCTATTAAGTCTTTCCTGTTGTAGCATAATTGGTACATTTGATTAAAATAACAGAAAAGATTACGGATTACTGGTAAAGGCTTAGTTCCTAATGGGCAATAGGGGGACATCACAAGCAGTTTGAGTTTTAAGGGAACAGATTAGACTACCGTAGCCCATTTTGAGGGTTGAAAGATAGATGCACATACCCCCAGACAAAATGAGATTTTTGCCATTAGAATAAGGCTATAATGAATGAAATCTCTTCTAGTAGCATCATAAACTATAAGTTAAGTTCACAGAGTTGTTTTACACAAAATGTACCCCATCAATCAGATTATTCAATAGACAGGTGCTACATTATTTCCATGACAAGTCAACACATGAAGGATAATTAAACACACACACACATTGACAAATAGAAAAGAAGCATAAAATTTGCAAGCATAATTACTTTGATTTTTTAGCATCCCCTAATCTCTCTCCTTTGGCACCTCTCTTTACACCTTGCTCTACAGCTTTTAACTGAGATATCTGCAAAAAAAAAAAAAAATACATGTTATAGCACATGAAAAAAAATGTCAGCCACACCAGACCATAATAACGATTTTAAACAAAATTTCAAAAGACCACATTATTTTAAAATGCAGGTTTTCCAAGAGTTTGAACCATGAATTCTAAAAATGTACAATGCTGTATGTGTTAATATTTTCATCAAGTTTAAAAATATAATAACAAAATAGGGAGGGCTAGCATTGTTAAATGGAAATAATAAATATAACCAAAAATAATGGCAGATACGTCTTGTGATAATGATTATATGGGTGTCTCTAGTTTGAAATGATTTACAGTGCAGTCATGATTCCAACAATATACTAGCAGTAGAGTCATGATTTCAACAATATACTAGCAGTAGAGTCATGATTCCTACAATATACTAGCAGTAGAGTCATGATTTCAATAATATACTAGCAGTAGAGTCATGATTTCGACAATGATTTTAAAATAGCTTCTAATTGGTAAATTTAATGCTGAAAGCTATTTAAACCACTGGTCTATTTTTTTTTTTAATATGTAAAATTAAAATAAATATCCCATTTTTATATTATAATAATATTGCTTTTAAAATTAAGACCACCTGAAATATCAAATCAGAAATGAAAGAAAATAAAAAGATAAAAAGGTGTGTGTGGATTTGAAAGCCGTGATAAAAACCAATGGAAAAGCACAAATACAAAAATCGCTAATACATCTATATACATTATTTTAATCTTTGCTTTATCAACGAAATAACCATTTCATGGGTATTGAAAATCTTTTTTTTTCACAAGAATAAATTAGTAAAGTTCCCTTAACCCTGAAGGGTCATCTAAGTCTGTGGTTCTCAGTCAATTGTACGCGCACTCCAAAGGTTATGCAAAGGTATGCAGTTACATATAATTTTCACTTAAAACAACCAAGAGTTTAAAAAAGGTCACCAGTTTGATACGTGAATCTTCACCAAACTACATGCCCAGGTGTCATTTTTTGAAAGGTAAGCCGATTCCATAATGAAAATAAATACATTTATTCAAAAACTTGCATGTGAGGGGTACTCACAGACACACTTTCCCACCCTATGGGATCTGGACAGATAAGTGCAGAATTCATCTGCTTCTGTATTTGCTGCAACTAATTGTGAGCATCAGTTTAATGTAAATATTTGATTATTAAATAAATAATATATATAAATTAATTAATTGCTCAGTGATTTCGTTACTGTACTATAAGTGTATGTGTCTCAAGCATAAGTCAATACAAAATCCTGTCAAACAGCAAAATTACTGTGTTGTGGAATATAAAAGAATATTTAGCTAATCAACATCAATGATCACCCATGCATCTTAACAATGACTGGTAGAGGCTTCATTGTAAATCCCATTGTCTGCAGACTTAGCAGATCTTGGCAGTACAGCTTTTAAATACAGAGTCAGTCTGGATGGCACAACAAAGAGAAAATGTGCAAATGTGAAGACAGCAAGAAAATCTACTCACAGGACAAATTGTACTGTTATTCCAGCCTGTGAATGTGATTGTACAGGTTCCATCTTCCAAAACCTCTTCCACAATAGCCTCATAGTGCCTGAAGAGATAATTTTAAAAGAATTATGTAAAATAAAAATAAAAAAACTAATATTTTAAAATATTGTGCAGAATCTGGTGAAAACAATTTTGCACTTAGTGGTAGATGAGTGCTATACATGATAATCTGAATGTAACAAGACCAAAAATATTTGAAGAAAAAACGCTTTAGGTTCTGAATTAGTTTCAGCACGTTTTGTTTTTTTTTTACCTTTATGCCACTTAAAGATTTTTCATAAAAGAGAAAACATTGTGCATGATACTCTTTTTTAAATTTAATAATTCAATATATTTGCCGTTCAAATGTTCTAAAATCACCTTAAAATCACGAGTAACTCTGATGTTTCATACTCAACTAAAATAGTGGTCAATTTTCCCCCTTCCCCTGTTTACCTTTATATAAGGTTGCAAGAGGTTTCCCTATATTTTTAATTTTAATTATCTACCAATTTATAAAAATTACAAAACTTGACACATAATTTTTGTCATTTAAACTAAAATATTTCAGTGTGCTAAGAATGGCTGCTTGAAGGATAAATTTTCAAATTCCATAGGTTTTCCAAAGATCTAGACCAATTTTTTTTTAAATAGGGATTTCCATAGTCTTGAATTTTGATTTTTAAATTCCATAGGTTTTCCAGATTTTCATAAGGCCTGAGAATGCTGTATAAATCTTACTGTCCATCCTCATCCCACACAGCCATGCATCTGTCTCCAACTTTCCAATTTGGGGCACTCCCAATAGAGAGATCATCATCGGCTCCTGCTTTCTGTCCACTTTTGCTTAAATTTGACTGTCCAGAAGACCCAGCAGCAGCAGCCCCAGAAATCAGTTCAGTGGTGAGACTTATAACTTCCTGTAGGAAATAAAATATATAGAGAAAAAAATAAATACACATAATTTGTAATTTGTAACTAAGTCAGTGAATTAAATTACAATTATAAATAAATTCAGAACTTAAATTGTTCTAACATTTTGGATGCATAATATATTTAAAAAATCTATCCAAATCTGATGGTGATAGATCAGGAGATGGTATGAGAGCAATTTATGTACAATGACTAAAATATCCTATTTGTACAAAATAAAATATCAAAGGAAGAGTATCTGTCTTCTAATTATTTTATATACACAGGTCCATATAATGAAAAAAAAATTTTTGGTTGAGTTACTTAAAATCTTTTTGAAAAATCAGCAAAAAAAAAAACACATTTTTATAACTTTTGAAGTGATGTGTCATTTTTTTTAAATTAAAGATTAGGGTTTCTCATTTCCTGGCTTTCTGTATATTCTGTGATTTGGGGATGTATTTCCTGAATATCCATAAAAAAAAGCTTTTTAATGTCTTTTACTAAATTTTGCATACACTATTAAGACCCAAAGAAAATAGTATCTATTTAAAAAATAGAAATTAAAATTAATTTTGCTGCTTACTAGAAATTTTTACAATAAAATAAGGTTGATTTCATTTCAATTATACATTTCCTAAATTTAAGGAAAAAAATAAGTTAGTGTTGACTCGCCTAATATTATGGAAAGATGCTATATCTATGGTATATAAAGACCTGCAATGAAGGCTGCAAGAATTTTAAAAACATATTTTCTCTAATATCCGTCTGAAAACATTAAGTAAAATGTTTATTCTCGATATACTAAATGTTGCAATACTTGACATCTATCAATCATGTGTACAGATGTTAAAATTCTCTATCATATACAGTGCCTACTGATGGACCCAGTTTCAAACGAACCCATTTCTGATGCACAGGCAATTTTTTTTAAGTTTTACTGGTATAGGATAATTGCATTTTGTTAAATGAAACATGAAATAAAAGAAATTTAATTTCACCACAGAATAAATATTCAATAGCTTACACTGAATCTCCCCATATATCCCAGAAAAACTAAATGAGCTCATATGATCCATCATACCGGAAGAGAAACCCTAAGTATGAGACTACATTTCAGAAACTTTACTAGGAAAAACTTTTAATATAATTAATTGTCAGGTATTAAATTATATAAAAAGATTCACTACAAGTACTAGATTTTTAAGTTCAATTAAATTAAAAGTATATATAAATATTATTACTGTATCATTTGTAATTAATTCTGAAACTTTTAAGATAAGTGATTTAAACTAGAAAAGTAAAGTTTAGAGCTGATAAATTCATCAAACAAATATAGTTTATTCTTTTGTTTTTTACATTAAAAGAGTTGTGGTAATTTAAACAGTCAATCATTCTGGACCATCAAAGTTGCTGTTATGAATGCTGCTGCCTGTGCATCTCACCTTTTCAACGGATTGGGTAAACTTGGATGAAGGAAAGTGAAAGAGAGACACCCATACTTACTCTGCTTTGCCTATCGACTAGAGTACAACATGTTTCCTGCCTTGGCTTCTTTTATCATGCTCACTGTAGAAGACGCATGATCTAGAATACAAGAGTCTAACAGAAATTAAATTTGGTTTGTTCAGCTGAGAGCAAGACGTGTGGGTTTTTTTTAAGCTGAAACAACTGCCTTGTTTTATTTTATTTACTTTTTTCTGCAGCCTATAAAAGGCCATATGTATAAAACTTAATTCTGTGTCATAAGTCAAGATAGATTTTACTAATGTTTCTAAGTATAACACCTTTTTTAACTTCTTGGTACAGAAGGAAACTCATTATCATATCATTATAATATACTAAGGACAAAAATTATCTCTCAAAACATCATTTTAATTTTTTACCATTAGTATATTAGTTCTATTTTAAGTCTATTGGGAAATCTCAACAAAAAGGTTTTCATTTCGAGAGCTTTTTATCATAAATCAATAAAATTTTCTTTTAAGTATTAAAAGTAAATTTTATAAATACTCATCAGTAATAGACAATAACTCACTTGTAAATCTTTTTGAAGTTTGAGTAATTCTTCATTTTCAGGATCTGTTGTTAAAGCAGCTTCAACCTAATATAGAAATAGGATGTATGTTTAATTAGAAATAAAAATGTAAAATAATTACTTATATTCATTTAATCAACAGATATAATTAATTAACATTCCGATCCTGTGTTATCGAAAACTAGATTTCGATGAATTGAAAGTAAAAGTGTATATAATCAAGCCAGGTAAAAAAAATCATCTATATTTAATCAATAGCCTAAACTTAACATTTTACTAATGTTACTCAATGATGTCCTATTACCTGTTGAAGCTGTAATTCATATGTTTTCAATTCCTCAATACTCGCCATTATTTGTATATAACCAATAGCATTACTCTAAATACAGCTTGTGATATTACAACATCATGTACTAGTTGACAACTTGCAAATGTTGCCACTTGCCAGGTGTTTTCGAAATAAATTGAGAGTTTAACTTTAGCCAAAAATAAAGTAGAAAATTCCAACCCTAAAACCAGTTTTCTCTGTATATCGAGTTCAAGTTCATGAAATTTCTTAAAGGAACAGTATATTATAATTGGTGGTATTACGCAAGAATATTTCATTTGTTCTATTTTCTTTTTTTACCCCTACTCTTCGCCTTCCTACAAAAAAGCTATTGCTAGAAATGAATAACACAACGGTATATTTTAATATTAGACGTCAGCCCCGTAGCCAAGAGGGATACTGGGGGCGTGCCCCCCCCCGCTAGGTGTGGTGTGCCCCCCTCGCTTAAAAAAGAAGAAAAAGAGGAAAAAATAAAGAAAAAGTAAAGGTGCCCCCTTGCTGGGTATTGGTGCCTCCCTGCTTACTTTGACATGGCTACGGGCCTGTTAGACGTAAATGTTGTAAAGGACCGGCCTTAGTAAGTGCGGGGCCCAATTCGAAACTTTTTGGCGGGGCCCCTTTGATCCTCTCCCCCGTTCCCGAATAATTTACACAATAGTGTTTAAAGTGTCATTTTTAAAATTCTACTATATAATCAATATGTAGCCTCTACGTTAGACTAAGAATCCACTGAAATGTGAACTAAAAGACATTTATAAACTAAGACAATAATCCGATTTAACAGATTAGATTTTCTTATAACATTGTATATACGTTTTCTTATGACATGTATATACATTTTCTTATTACGCCTACATTGTCTATAGGCAGCCCCGTAGCGTGAAAATTCTACAGGAGGGGCCAGGCACAGCCCCGTAGCCAAGGGGGGAGCACTGGGGGGCCGTGCCCCACGCTAGGTGTGGAGTGCCCCCCCCCCGGTCAATGCTTAAAGTAAGGACAAGCCGGACTAATTACGAACAAATTCGAAAACAAAAATGTGTACGGACTAGGGATGGGCCTGCTCATATAGGCCCAAGACAAGCAGTGTAAAGAAAGGCCCGAAATTGGCTATTCATTGAACTTGAGTGGGATTTTAAAGTTCATATTAGTTAAAGATTAAGCATTATTTGAATATATTTTTCATTTTATTTATAGTTGCAGTTAATAAAATCTTTTTTTTTAATTGATCTAACTTTATATATATTTTAAACTTTATTTTTGCTTAATACCGATATTTATTCAGTGGCGCAACTATAAGGGGGGGGGCATTTGGGGCATTTGCCCCCTCCGAAATAAAAAAATTAAAAGATTAGAACAAAATTTGTTTAAAATAAAATACAAATATATAAATAATGTGATTTTTTAATACAAGTGATTTTTTTTGCCCCCCCCCTGAAAGTTTGGTCTAATTGCGCCCAGGCCCGTAGCGTGCGGGGGGGCAGAATGCCTGGCCCCTCCTGTAAAATTTTCACGCTGTGGGGCTGGTTGCGCCTCTGTTATAGTATGTCTATGCCTATGGGTATATAGTAGTATATACATAGTCATATATATCTATGGGAGCAGGCCCGTAGCCAGGTCAAAGTAAGAAGGGGCACCAATACCCAGCAAGGGGGTACCTTCTCATTTTAGTTACTTTTTCTTTATTTTTTCCTCTTTTCCTTCTTTTTAAGCGGGGGGGGCACTCCACACATAGCGGGGGGGCACGGCCCCCCAGTGCTCCCCTTGGCTACGGGGCTGAGGAGGGTACAGGGGGTGTGGGCCGCACCGGGTGACACCAACATTGGGGTGACACCAAAATGAACAGTTCTAAATTTCATAGCAGAAAGAACTCGGTATAGTCGGGTTTTATAACTGATTATAGTGGAAAACATGAGCAGTAATACAGGATAACACCATGCAGAGCGTCTGGAGCTTATGTGAATGAATACAGTTCAAATCTGTATACCTTATAAATACCTTTAGGATCAAATCCAGAAATGGGAACACTTTTCAAGAAGCTTACTACATTGGGTTCGTAAATTAGATAGACAGGCCGGATCAAAAGCAAATATATGGAGTCGGGCAGTTTTTAAAATTTATTTTTCACTTCTTGTCAGAAGCGGATTTAGGTTTATAGATGTTCGATGAAAAAAACACAAACAGGGAAAAATACAACACTAATGTTTAAAATTGGTTTTTGTGTGGTCATTCTGAGCGAGCGCCGCGTGTGTCTGCCGATAAATTTGACAATTGTTTTTTTTTTTTTGGGCCTATCAACAAAGGCGATCTTTTAATAGGACCATAATTTCTGAGATTAGGTTACTAATCAGTTAATATTTTTAGAAGTAAAAATTTATATCTATGTAGTCGAGTAGCTTTTCTGGACTTCATATGTTACAGCAGTAGAGACTATTTTTTTCACATGTTCGTTATCGAGTTTATGAGTTTTTAGATGTAGGAAAAAAAGTAAAACGAAAATATGGAATCAATAGTTTTGAAATGTTCTGCCCTCCATGAAATACACTTTCAACTGTTGTATTTTATATGTAATTTTGTTGAAATGAACTCCTAATCAAAAATAAAATGCATTTTTATTACAACAATGAATGGTCCATGTCACGTGAGCATACGCGGAATCGAGGCACATGCGTAGTCGCCGCCATTGTTGCATGTTGAGGAAGGAATTTCCTCTGGATAATTTAGTGAATTTCTTATTCTGTGATAAGTGTTAAATTTCGCAACAATAAGGATTGACGTTCATTAAAATTTTTGTGTTTTTGTGCATAGACTGTGACAGAACACTCTTAAACTAAGTTGGCCCTAAAAGTAGTGGGATGTCTGCAAATGTCGATCAGGTAAAAATGAGTTTTTGTGAATGGAGAAAGTTCCGCAATGCGGCCATTTTTTGAGTCGACGTCAGCGTTGTTATTTCTTGTCAAGAAAAAAAAGATATTATATGTCATTGTCAATATTTAAAGTTAACTTTTTCACGTAGTGTTCTTTTTTAGATTCGCATAATTTTATCAATACCTGTTAGAGATTTGTCAAGTAATCAAGAATGACTGATATTGGGTGGGATTGGCTTTCATTTTGATTAAAAATTAATCACTAACTAAGGGTTAAGCTTAAATTTAATTATTTTGGCAAATTAGAAACAAAATATGGTAATATTTTTTATTACATTATTACAGGTCTCATTTAAAGAGTTATGGGTATATACACTATTTTATTACAAACTATTTTTATTGATACAGTAGGCCTTTATTGTACACTTAATCATTGTAACAATAACGATTTGGGCCTAATTAAAATTAATGTCAAGCTACAGCACCAGCAAGTCAGAACTCTTTATTATTTTTGTCCAAGCGCCTTCTATTATTATATCTATTGACGTAAGCCGGAAAAAAATAATCGAATTACGTCTTGATGTTACCGCTGCCACTGCGTAAACAAAAAGGGTTAGGGATAGGGTTAGGGTTAGGGATAAGGTTAGGGTTAGGGACAGTGTTAGGGTGTGGAGAAATATCTATTGACGTAAGCCGGAAAAAAAAATACGAATTACGTCTTGACGTAAGCGTAGCCTGTCCGTATAAAATATGTCTAAAAGACATTTTTTTTTTAAAAAAAAAAAGGTAGTTGCTACAGATCTTTTGAAGATAATTTTGAAAAAAAAAATATAATCTTAAATTCATTTTGATGCAACAATAATTCATACCAAAATTGTAAAAATATCATTTAAGTTTATCATGTTTCTCAAGCTCTGTTCACTTTTGAAAACTGATGTTTCTCCACTTAAAGGGTGTATCTACAAATTATTTTAATCTTACAGCTTTTTCATGGCTCTTATAATCAGATAGATGTAATATCTTTTAATTCATTTAAGGGAGATAATTAAACATGCTTTTTTGTCTTTCTGATGTAAACTTTCAGGTGCCAACCTAGAAAAATGTAATAACTGTTGGCTTTTTTCAGTAGGGTTAAAATGCATTCATAAAGATGAACGAAATGAGTAGAATAATTTGTTTTAAAGATACACACCACTTATTACAAGTAATATTTTTTAATTTGTGTCTGCATTTGTCATAACCATTTTTATTAGAATAAAATGCATGCTTCAGTCAGGCCTAGAATCTTGGCTCCACCTCGCCCATTTTTACACCACATATTTGACTGAAGAAATATTGCTTAAATGTGTGTTGGAAAATATATTTTTACACCACATATTTGACTGAAGAAACATTGCTTAAATGTGACTTATGTGTGTTGGAAAATATATTACATTAATGTTAAAAGATAACATAAAAAATTAATTTAACCAAAGATTCCTTCCCTATTAATATAGTATAGGTAAATTGACTGCTTATAATATGACTGAATTATTTAAATATGTGTTCACGATTTACAAATTTTCTGAGAAAAAAAAAGACTTCATCTCACAACAAATAAATGACTGCTCAGAGGCATAGAGAAACAGTTGTAATTTTAAATAACACAAAATTAAAATGAAAGACTTAAGTGTATGTTACCTGTTTAACTGCATACAAAATTTGGTTGAACATTTTGTGACATCTTTTTTTCTAGTCCTAAGGCAAACAAGTTGTTATATAAAAATGTATCTGTTGACTCTTTGAAAATTCTAATAGACAATAATGGATTAGAATAAAAAGGTGTTTGCCTTTCACAGTTCTAGTTTTATGTAGTTCTTAACTCTCAGTGATACAATTTCTTATCTCTTACTGATTGGTGTGTTGAATCCTATATTATTTTCTTAATTGAATTCAGAAATTAATTAATATTTATTTTTGTTTAAGGTAATGAACATAAATTGTCATAAAATCTGACATGCGCTGTCCTTAAAATTGCTCAGTGACTGGCTAAAATGCATTGGTACACTTCACAAACATCCCTATTTATGATTCTCTTATTCCTTACTCGGTTCTTGAGTGCATTTTGTCTTCACTTATTTATGAGTTCTTAAGTTTCCCATCACACATTTTTCATGTAAATCTCTAAAGATGTAAATGGTGGCGTACCACTATATTTTGTCTTTTTTTTTTTTAAAGAATATTAGAAATAAATACATCCGTTTGTATTTTATGTAATTCACCAATAATTAAAAAAATATTAATATTTCCACACTTATGCAAAAATGTAATATAAAAGTAATAATCAGGCCATCTACAAACATATCCCCTCTTAATGAAAATACTTTTTTCTTTTTTTTTTCCTTCCAATCTTGATGTTCTTATTATTCTAGTAAACTATTTCTTAAAAGTAAGGAAGTAAAACTATTTCACTACTAATATTTGATATTACCTCATTAATCACTATATTAATTTTTATTGATTCTTATTCTTAATCTCCTTTTAAATGTAAGCTTTAATAAAATAAGCTAAGAAATATTGTGTAATATTCAATTTTCTTTTTTTTTTTTACAAGCAGAGGTCAAAAGGCCAGCCTAATCAAGGTAATATAAAATTAATAGGTTTTTTTTTTTAGATTCAATAATTTTTTTATTAGGTTAATTAACACTTATAAACATATTCTTTTTGTTGAAAACTGTTGTGACAGTTTTTGTTGTTTTCTTTCATAATAATTTTAGTATCAAATGGAGCTGGTAAAGATGTAATGAAAGAAGATGATTTATATCTTCCACCTCACCAGCACATGAGATCTTGGAGTGACCAAACCCCTGATGTATGTAGTAGCTTATATTATGGAATTATTCAAATACATTTTTTGACAAAATTATTGATTTATTGTAATTTACCATAAAAAGAATAATGGTAATATTGGTACAAAAAAGCATTTCAAATTCACATAGATGTGATATTACTTTGTTTTTCTTTATTTGTGTGAAAATCAGCTAAGAAGTTTAAGGAATTGGAATTCCATTTCTAATAGCAATATATTATCATTTATTTAAAAAAAACGTTCATAATTCCTTATTAACTTATGATATATGATGTTAGCAATATGGTTCAAACACCCTTTGGAAATCTGGAAAACCTGAGGAATTAAAAAATCAAAATCCTATGGAATTTGAAAATTAATCCTTTATCTGCCATTCTTAGCATGCTGAAATATCTTAGTGCTTTTTCTTTTCTGGTGTGCATGACGGGAATCATGCAATTTTTTTTTTTTTTGTTTTTTATCACATTGTAACCTAATTAAAAGGTAAATGGGGAAGGCAGATGATTAGGGGAATAGTGATGATCGCTATTTTAGTTGAAAGTGTCAACACACCTTCTTTAACCTTTAAAACGTGCAGTATTTTATTATGCAAGCTATTTTAATTTATTTTTATTTAATCTAAGTAAATGTGGGCATAAAATGTGCCACACATAAGCCGCTGTCCACCCCCTCTCTCCCGCCAGGAAAAAAAAAATCTGATGACAACAAAAAAGGAAAGCATACATGTTAAAGTACTATTAAAAAACAATTGAATAAGATATACTACTTTCCTGATCAAGAAACCATATAAATCAATCAAAATAAATCATATCCAGTATGATTGCATATCGGCTGATGAAAATAAATCCTTCTGAATCACTATCACTTATTTTAAAGAATGGGGGTAAAAAAACCCATTCCTTAAGAAAATTAGAGGCCATAAATGTCAAATTTGACAGATAAAGCACAAAATAAACGAAGTCACTATCCAATGCCTTACACCATACATACTGTTTTGGTATAGTCGTGATCGTGGCCTGCCATGCTTTACGGGTAACTAAGGCTTAACAGGCTACTAATTTTAGTTGTGTGTGTCAAACTGCACCCATGTAGTGTTATCCCAATGTAACCTTAATCTTATATGTATGGCTGCCATATTATCACCCCCTCTCTCATTGTCTAGTACAGGGGTGCACAACCTAATCACACCTCATGGCAGCATTGAACTTTTTTTTCGTTGGCCACCAGACTGATTTTTATCTATATTTATGAAGAAATTGACCTCTCCAAATAGCACCGGGTTATGCACCCTGGTCTAGTAATTTGTAGTCATAACAATTTTTTTTCATATATTTACCTCACAACCTCATATCTCCTGGTAAAATGATTATTTCTGTTATGCCAACTGTACCCACATATAAAGAAAAAATGTGTGCTTGATTTTCAATATCCTTTCTTATATCATGTTAAAAACTAAATTAATATTTTGCTGACCTGTGAATAGCTGCTAACAAATTCCACCAATTATTAAACTACTCATATCACTAGGGGAGATGAGGTGTTTGTTATTTAAATAATGCCTTACAGTAAGGTGGGGGATGAGGTGTGACACAATGTGACAGAGGGTTGGCTTACCTGAAGTGTCTTGTTTGTAGCTGTGGTTCTTTGTGGTATAGGCTGGTAGAGATCATTGTAGGGGTGGTGAAGATTTTCTTGCATTAATGTTAGTGATTATGAAATGTTGAACTGTTGGATTCTGTTAACTTTTTGAGTATAAATTATCCATTAACATTTACACATTTACATTTCAGTGTACAATACATCTGAAATATATTTTGCTGTTATCCCCTGATTACTTGGCTTACTAAACAACCTTTCAGTGGATCCCAAATAATATGATATAGCTTTTTGAGTGACATTCATGATAAAACTGTTATTTGTTTTAGTTTGTTCTGCCACATGTTGGGGGGGGGTTAAGGATACAAATTTACAACGGAATATATTTTTTTAAAAAGAGCAGATTGCTATTAAAAGGTCCTCTACCATTTACTAAAGTAAAAGCAGCCATTACTTATATTGGTTACTAACAGTGCAGTATTCAAATATTATACACAAAAGCATTTGAAATAAAAAGGACTTTCTACATATCCTGAAATACTTAATCGTCTAAAAAAGGACTTTCTACATATCCTGAAATACTTAATCGTCTAACGTATGCATGTGTCTCCCTTAGGCTAATGGTCAAAGGGATACAACTCAATTATAAGGAGTCGTCTAATCATTGTATTAGTTAACTCGCTTGCTCGCCTAAAATAGTTCGGGAAATTCCAAAACTGGGAATTTTCGCAACCGTTCTAAACACAAGGATTTCTTATTATATATATATTTCATCCATAATTTTTTTTATTGTCTCTATATACCTTCAATAAGCTTTTTGCAATTTTAGCATGTTTTAAAAGCATTTCAAGTTTGTCTTTAGTATGTTTTTAAAGCATTTCAAGTTTGCCGCATTATCTTATGTGATATTTGAGGTGAATAAGAGATGCAACAGAATTTTTCAGGGACTTGTGTGCTCTATCAAAATGTAGATAAATATTAATTTTCCTGATACAATAAAGATAATTGGAATAATATTTAAACAATACTTTTTAAAAATATAACAATAGATTCTTAAGGATGCATTATCTTTATCAATATGCAGTGCATTTTAAATAATTTAGTAATGCAAATTATATATTAACATTATCCTTATATCTTTTTTTTCTTTTTTCTTCTTTTTAATAAAGAATGCTTATGTTCCACCAATACCAACTGCTGGAGTGTCAGACTCATTCTTTCAGAGTTACTATCCATCTAATCTGTCATACCCATTCATGAATCAAGGGATTGGTGGATCTGAGGGTCCTTGGTCTAATGGAGCAGATACCATGTTTGGAATGGGCTATGACTACAGCAATTTATATGGTGGTTTTGGTTTTCCATTTAATAATTGGGAATATGCTACTAATGACTACTGGGGTACAACACAACCAGTTCGGAAAGATCAAAGAGGATATTCTGCAGAAGATCCATATTATCCTCCTGAAATGATGCCACCTGATAGTTATGGCATGATGAATGGAACGTCAGCCCCTCCTGATCCACAGGAGCCCATAGGAACGGTGGAGCAAGGTATGCGTGGTATGTCCTTAGCCCCCTCTAGCTCATCTGCAATGGATTCATCTGGCCGTAAAAAAATTGAGTACAGCCAACCATCTGGTATGTCTGATGGGTTTGGAGGTGGAGATTCTTCTCAGATGATGGCATCTTCTCATTCACAATCCCTTCAGTCATCATCATCATCCATGATGGGTGGCGGAACCAGTAGCAGCAGTCAGAGCAAAAAGTCAACTTGGGCTGCTATAGCTAGTCAGCCAGCAAGACCACAACAGCAGCTCAGACCAAGAACTATACCACGTGCTCCTGTACACCCTAACAAACCTCACAATATGGATATTGGGACATGGGACGGTAGGGGTAATCCCAACAAAATATCAGCACCACCTTCTCAACCGCCTTCCTCTCAGCCACCACCACCTCGTCAGAGTTGGGCAAATACTTCTGCCCGTGCACGACAGATCCAACCTCACTCTACCAGTGGTCCAGGAAATGAACCTGCTGGCAGCAGCACAAATCTCAACTCAAATAACAATAGCAGCAGCGTTACCACTGTACCTGTAATCCAGGGCAATCATAGTCCAACATACTCCACTAGTTATAGTCAATCTTCAGCAAGTGGTCCTAATAATAGAAGTAGTACTAATAGCAACTGTGCAACAACGAATGGTGAAAATAACCATAGTAATCCACCAGTTACCACTTCTCATCCAGTTTTGGACCAGTTGAAATCTTCCAACCTGTATAACCCTAAGGAGTTCAATCTGAATCCTAAATCTGCACGTTTTTTCATCATTAAGTCTTACTCAGAGGATGACATTCACCGCTCCATCAAGTACAACATTTGGTGTAGCACTGATCATGGAAACAAACGTTTGGACCAGGCTTTCAGAGAACGTGAGGGCAAGGGACCTGTCTACCTCATTTATTCTGTGAATGGAAGTGGTCATTTCTGTGGCATTGCACAAATGATGTCTCCTGTGGATTACAACAAAAGTGCTGGTGTCTGGGCACAGGACAAATGGAAAGGTCAGTTTGTTGTAAAGTGGGTGTATGTGAAAGATGTTCCCAATAGCCAGCTTAGGCACATTCGATTGGAAAACAATGAGAACAAGCCAGTGACTAACTCAAGAGACACTCAAGAAGTACCACCTGAAAAGGGCAAGCAGGTCTTGCGCATTGTTCATAGCTACAAGCATACTACTTCAATCTTTGATGACTTTATTCACTATGAAAAGCGCCAGGAAGAGGATGCCCACTCAGGTTCTGTCCAACGTGAAAATCGTAACGACAGGGGTGATCATCGTGGTGGGGACAGAGATCATAGAGGTGGAGGTGATAGGGACCGTGGCGACAGAGACAGAATGGATCGGGATAGACGAGATGGTCCTGGTGGTAGAAATCGCGTATGTAATTAATATTTTTACAAGTTTTTGAAGATTGTTAATTGGATTTTCCTTAAAAATTGTCTTAGTGTGCATTGAAGTTATTACCTATAATATAATTGGTAATATGATATGTTTGTCTATTGTTGTTGTACAAGACTTAGGTTAAGTGAAGTAATTATTTTTTTTTATTATTTTCCCGCAGGACAATCGCAGAGGTGGACAAGATGGTGGTCGTGCTGGCAGACAGGATTGAATGACACTGTTTGGGATCTTCTTTCCTCTTCACATGAAACATTTCAAACCAATAATTCTAAATTCTTAGTGAAGGGGCCAGTTGCATCCTGAAAAAGTCTGAATCCCCCCCCAGATTATGTGGTCCTTTCTTTTTTTATTTTACAATAATCATTACAATTTTTTTTTGGTACTTTTAGCTATCATAGCATCAACCAAGCTAATATTACTTGGTGTTACAATTTTACCCTTTTTTTATTATAATCATTGAATATATACATATTTTTTCCCTAAATACTGTTTTGGTGGCATGTCAGAAGTTTTGAGGACTGGAAGGAATTCTTTGAGGATTCTTTTAAAAATGTTCACTGAGAAATAAGGACAACATGTATTTCTTTAATTGGATAGCAAAAAGACAAATAATTGGAAGCAAGAAATATTTCACTGCTGATTAAACCATTGAGACCTTGTACTGCAGATTTATGCTTTCATAAGACATTCATTGTTTCAAATATACAGTGAAATAAAAATACTAAATGACTTCAAACCATATTCCATGTTGACTACAACAAATTAGAAAAATAAAATGAACAGACAATAGACTGCTTTATTTCAATTAATGCCAAGGATAATTTCAGTTAACTTTCATTTTTACTGTGTTGGTAGATTTCATTCAGGTTAGTCCCCCACAGACTAAAGTGAACCTGCTCATGTTTGTTGTTTTATCATTCATATATATATAAATTTTATTTTGGAGGAAAGTGAAGTAAGACACTATAATATATTCATTAATATTGCTTGGTATTTCTACATCTTTTTTTGTGTAGACAAAAGGGCTGAACAGGAAAATAGTTGAGTCAGATTAAATCTAGATTATACATTTCAGTGTTCATTTGAAAGAAAAAAGAAAACAGCTTAAAAGGAAAAAAAAATCATTAGCACAAAATTGTAACTTGTCAGAAATTTATTATACTTCTATTCAATTACATTTTTGTATTATGATTTCTGACAAAGGTGATCACTGCTGATGTTGACTGTACAATTGTGTGGGTCTGACACCATGAAATAATGGCATTGTATGCTTTTATTTACATTTTCTTTTAGAATTACCAGTCACTCAGCCCATAATTATCCATAGGGGTGAATAGATGGCATTCTTTGTTCAAGAAAAAAAAAAGTAAAAATGCATTAGAAATAAGTGATCAATTCATTGTTTGAAGAAAGGAATACAAATTTAGTAGAGGATGTTATATTTTTCAAGTCATCTGTGTTTTGAAGCAGAAATATTCCATTATGACATCCAGGTATACACTGAGCAAAAAAAATGTGCAGGATTTTTTTTTATTAATTTAATAGATTGTAAATTTATTTTTTAAGTATCGGTAATTAGATGTTAAATTGATTATTTTTTTCTTTTTTTTTTGCATTGCCTTCTTTCTTCCTTTTTTTTTCACAATGTTTATTAAGAGTAGCGGTACTTGGTAAAACAAGAATTTAAGAAATATTTGCACTGTGTTTATAAGATTCTTTGATTTTTGAAATTTTTCTGATAAACTTAATGAATTCAAGATAATCAATCAGTTGTAAAGAATAATACTTTCAATTTCACAAGAATTTCTGCGATAGCTGATTTCAAAACCTTAAGTCTCCTAAGCTTTCTTATGGATCAGAAGCATAAAATCATAGTCTAAAACATCTCTTTCCTCCATAATTTTAGATTTTTATTTCTTTTTTTTTATTTAACTTTAAATATCAGAGGCAGATTAACTTAAAATATTTTCACCAGTCTCAGAATAATGTGTATTATAATATTATGTTGTGGTGTAAATTATTCTGCTGGTTAAACATCATTTAATCTATTCCCACCTGTTCTTTTTTTTTTTTTTAAATCTCCATTCAGAAATTGCTTAATCGACATGTTGGTAGAACTAAATTTTCTTTTTGTTTTGTTGCTCTAGCTGTTTTGCAATAAGTACTCAAGATTGTTTAATTGAAAGATTTGTTAATCAAAGAGAATTGATCCCTTTTTGTAGAACAAATAAGTACATATTGTGGCCTACCTCTTTTTAATTTGATCATTTGGACTGACAGAGAAATTTAATACTTAAAAGCCTTCCAACTGACTGCTGACAACATAAACTAAAACCTTTTTTTTTTATATAAAAGAAAATATTAGATTTGCCTTTGACCTTTATTGTAAAGGCACAGGAATGTTAAAACCTTCAAATCTCCAGTACTGTCATCATCTATTTGGTTATATCAGTGATGACTGGTATATATAAAATAAAATATTGAAACCAGTTCATTTTTATAATTGGGCTTTTTTTTTTAAATAGAGAAAAATTTTGGTGGGGAGGGATATTAAATTTAGAAGGCATTTTTTTTATTATTAATTATTCAGATTTTTCAGTTTATTCATGCAATTAGCTATTTTTCTTAAGATTCTGTAATATACTTTAAAAGATTTTTTTCCCTCTTAATGTTTACTTAAACTATTCTGGCATAGGCAGCACAGGGGAGTTATCACCCTGTTAGACTGGATTGTCTTATATCTAGTTATAGAATTAGTAGTATTTGACTCAAAAGACCATTTATTTTTAAAATTACATTCAGCCACTATACTCCAAATTATATTGTGTGGATAATCTTAGACACAGCAATGGGTCATTCTTTATCAAACATGCTCTGATTGTCTCTATTTTGTCATTATAATAAAATGAATGAAGGGCTTCATTCTCTTCATCTTGTGTGGTGGATGTGCACATACCAATAAATGATGTTCTTTTGTCTGCCTCTTAATTTTATTAGTTTGTGTTTTTCTGTTGTTTTTTTTTTATCACATCAGTGGATTACTATCAACAGTGTTAGCATCCTACTGGGGTTCATCTTTTCTGACAAACTGACTTATTAGAAGTTGACCACAACTCATTAAAATGTCAAGCAAATTCTGCTTTAATACAATACTTAGTAATATGTTCATCTAGGCAGCTAAGCTAGTACAGTCACTAGTAGGCACAATGTATTTTATCTTTTGACTGGTACAAAAGAAATCATCACTGGGGCTGGCATATTCGTGAAAAATAATTTTTAATATTGTGGTATATTTTTATTCTTAAGCAATTTAAGCCAGTGTTCCACTTAATATGAGCGCTATATGATAATATTTATTTGTCATAAAAAGCACATAAAGCATTATCATTTTTAATGCAACTATAACAACCATTTAAAGATATTTCTCACTAGTAGTTTTTATATTTTGTCAGAGTAAAAAAAAATATCCCACAACTAATGTATTCTTTTATTCCTCTTTTATTACTATGCTCCACCCCATTTCCTTGTTGGCTATGAAAGACTATAGCTTTAGTTTTAATGTTAGTGTGATATGTTGTGACTCATTTAAACTGAGAAATAATTCAGCAGGGTTGGCCATGCATGAGGTTAATGAGAGTCATACTCCAGGTTTTTATGCAGAAATACTTCAGAAGAGCTGCACCATATTCAAATCATCAAGTAGTAAATAATAGAAAAAGGCTCTTTGACAGCGGCTGAAAACTCATTGAAGAGATGGCTCTTGCATGAGTTTTGTGGGGTTTCTATTGATAATATATTAACCAGCTTGTCATGTTAAAAGGAACTGAGTACAAATTATTATCACATCTGTTATGTACCTCACAGAGCCCATAAAAACCCAAGTAAGGGTTAAGAGAATTGTGTAGGACAATGTACAGATTTGATAATTTAACATTTTTTTTTAATGGAATAAGCCTACCACATTTAAGCTCATATTGTGTAAATTATAAGGACATTTTGGCTATTTTTAGGGCATAAATTTAAGCACATGGCTTCCTTTATTTTAGGTCATAGAAATCTGAGCACTGAATTATTGTGTCTAGCTAAACAAAATACGTATGAAATACACACCAAGCTTATTTGAATAACTTTTATAATAAATATTGAAAGTTTTATGAATCGTAGAAAATTAATGACATCTACAACAATTGAAAATGTAAAAAAAAGTAGCTTTTAGAGCTAAAAAAAAATGTTTATGTAACATTTGTTCATCCATTAAATAATGTAACCGAATAGTTAGTAAGGCGATTGGGTACCAAAGAAAAATCAAATGTTACTCAAATTTTCTGAGACAATAAAAAAAACAACTTAGTAATTATGCTGTCAATTGAAATATAACATGAGAAAAAATTAAGCAGAATATCAACATAAAAAGTATACAAAGTTAAATAATTTTATATAAAAAAAAACAACTTAAAATACACTTTAATCTAGTTATAATAAAACATGGCTTCAAAATGCTTCATTACAGAAATTTTATAATAGTCTGTTTCAATTCTTCAGAAAAAGAATAAATTAAAAAAATGAAAGTTATCATGCGAAACAGAAAATAAAAAGTTGAAGATAATGTAACAGCAGATTTATTAAAAACAAAAGATCAATTTCAAAACAAAAGAAACAAAATAAAGATATTCCAGTATAATAAAACATCCTTGAGAGAGAAATGTTCAGCAAGAAACCACTTTGTCCAGTTAACAATAAAAATTAATTACGGCAAACAAAAAAATCTAATTTAAAATACTCGTCAAAATCAGCAAACAAATAGAAATATGGAACTCCAACATGAAAAATCACAGCATTTAACAATAGAAAAAAGTAAAATTTTCCATAAACTTACCACCACAATTTCTTACCACAACTTAACATTTGCCAATGGCTAAATTATTTTATGGTCAATTTTATTTATTCTGATGTACTAATGTCAATCATAGTCAAAAAGTTAAGCCATAAGGCCAACCAACTGGGGGAAAAAATTGGCAGAGTGAATAAGTCAATAAAGTTTTGGATGGGGTGTGGAAATTAATAACAATAACAGGATACACACATTCAAGGAATATCTCAAGTCTCTGTGAAGGCAAACTGTGTGTCATTCAGCTCTCAAAGTATGAGATGGAAGTTTCATGCTTCTTTTCAAGTCGATATTGTAGAACAGCTCAATTCTTTGGTCCCTTTTAAAGGCAAATTAGAAGGTAAACTTTTGTCCATCATTGGTTCAGAAGAAAAAAACATTGAGGGTATTGTCATATGGTCAGTAGTTTCTGCAGTATTTAGAGATCGAATAGACAGTTTTTGAGGGCTGTACAATGGTGTCCCAGGGGTGTACACGGATTCGCTAGATGCTGCACAGAAAGGGGTGACATTGTTTAAGACTTCCTCATCAGCAGTTAAAGGGACAGCAGCACCAGCTATTTCAATGAAACTGTTAGGTATTTCAACATCTGGCAAAGGTGATGCCGCCAAGCCAGTATCACTACCTATGCTTGTCCTAGACAGGCAGGAGTCTCTCTTGGTCAGCTTAACCGGGCAACGGCTGTGTTCATCACCTTCAGAGAGTCCCACTGTTCTGGACAAACCGTCATGGTCAAGTGCAATCTGTTTACCATGGATACATATGGCAGACAAGGAAGTGATCTCTTCTCCCTCCAGGTCATTGTTTGACATGTTTTCATAAGCTACATTCAGATGAGATCCACTGATGTTTTCAAACACTCCTTTCTCTCTTGTCTCACAGGTCTTACAATGACCCCTTTCTAAAAACATGTACTTTTTAGATGGGCACTCCAACGGATCATCAAAAGAGGATGAACAGGATGAGGATAAAGAGATGCGTCTAGATTTGGTTTGACCCTTTTTATCAAGGAATACATTTTCACAATTGGCGTCTATCACAGCTAACAGGTCAGGGCAGCCAGATGTCAACATTGTAGGCATACCCCTGACTTCTGAGATGTCTGACAATGTCCCGGGCTGAGACCTATGTTCTTTCTCACACCCTGCTCCAGACTTCTTCTTTCTACAAGAAAAAGACCTCTCAGTATGACCAAAGTCATCTTTCGAGGTGGAATCGCTTTTTCGTCGTGCTCCCCCCATTTCGCAGAAGCGAGACTCTGCCCCATCCATCAATACACTCGTGGACTCTGCCTTCAAGCGAACACCTTTCATATTCTCACCCAGATCAGGAGCACCCACCATTTCAGCTTTCCCTTCACTCATTAGACTTTCACAGCTGGCCAAAGATGCCTGTACAGGTGCACAAGAAGATGCTGTCAGAGAAAGTGTTGAATAGGCTGGAAGAGTAGGGGAGATGCTGTCATAGCAAGGAGAACTGCTGCTAGTACTTATGATAGATCCTATGCTCAGGCAGTCACTTTTTGTTTCTATCTCAGAGACCTGGTCCATGAACCTGGTGCACTTTTTTCCTCGGGTACTGCGTGTATCTTCAGATGGTGCCGGGCTAGCCTTGCGCAGATGAGGTGAAGTTGGGCAAGATGAGCTGCCTCTCTGGTGTTGCCCCCCATCGGATGACATTCTACACATTTCATCTTTGCTACCATCTTCTTCTGGGTAAGCCTGAGGCACTGGAGTTCCATCAAAGTGTCTTGAACATAGTGAAATTCCATCTTTGTCCCTAGAATAATAGTTAAGCATAACAAAAATTAAAAACACAAAACAAATAGAGAAAAAATATCAAACCATAATACTAACACCATGAATGTGTAAAAAATATGTTTGAAAAATAATCATCAATGATAAATATGGCAGAATAAATGCAATATAAAGCAAGAAGCTTCAAATTTATATGGTTTAATAAGCATTTGTGATACTTAAAAAAACTATTTAGTATCACCGTGATGCCATTGACTACTCAAATGACTACTTTTCAGTCAGTCAAGTAGACATGATCAAAACATTACATTAAATTGACTTTTTCAATGATATAGCACGCAATGAATAAAAATCTGCATAGAAAAGTCAACATAAAAACTATTAACATTTCTATACAACTTACAAGTTTATTAATTTTCTTGCAATAAATAAATACATGCATATGCAGCATATTCATTTTTCATTTAGCTGTATCAAGTAATTGCTATAGATACAGAATGCATGGACAATAATTAAAGAAAATTTATCACTGCCAGATATAAAAAAAAAAACTAGTAACAACTATCTTACTTTGGAGATACAATGGATCCTGCTAAAGCACGGGTGCTGGCATCATCATTAAGAGACATACTGTAGGACTCTCCACCCATGCTTGATCGTTCGCAGAGGACAGAGTGCTCAGAAATGTCAGCGTGAACCTCTAATCTGTATGGAATATAAAAAATTTGCACAAAAATCTTCTAATTAAATTTATTAATTATAATCAGTACTGCATATGAAAGAGAGATAAAAATTTTAGTACTTGTGATGTTGTGTGCTGTATGAGGCACTGCAGAGACTGCCGTTGATGCTGTTACCCACTAGAACTCTATGGCTGGCCGAATCCCTGTCACTGTCATCACGTAGAATACCGGCTCTGTCGATATGACTTCCACTGGCACTTAAACTGAGCACAGAAAGAAATTATAATTTTTTTTTTTAACGAAAGTATTGCGATTTTAAACGCAGAAATATTACAAATACCTTTTTCTGTGTTTACATTTAAAATTATTCAAGCAAACAGTCTATATCTAAAATAGTTAGGATTTAACACATTCAGCACCACTTGCTGCTGAGAGTGCCTCATGGTATAAATAATAAAATTAACTAAACTACCAAATAAATTTGCAAGTAATAATTTTAAAATGCGAAGCAACTGTGTTTTTATTTAAACTGATCAATTATTAAATAATCGAAGATTTAAGATTTTTCTTTAGTTCAAATAATGTTTGATACATGTATTTAAAATAATGAAAATAGCAATGATACCAATCCAACCATTTGAAGACCCTAATCGTCACCACGAAATTGGGGCTAGTTATATATATATATCAAATAATTCAAAATACAATTTACTACTACTGATCATCAAGAACAATAGGCTGAGATGGCAGAAAAATAACATTACAATTGTCAAGAAACAATTAGGCCTACATAATTACTTTTTGTTCCTCAAAGTGGGCCAGGCCACAAAACTTGGACCAAATTTTTTTTTATCAGTGATGACTTTCAGAAATTTGCAATTTATTCAAATGTAGATGGATTGACTTTAATTTCTTTTTTAGACGAAGTAAATTAGTTTTACATGTGTGTTTCTATTCTGCAATTTCATTAAATATTTTTAGTTTGAGTAAAGAATTAGACTTTCAATTTTCTTTCCTTTGATATGATACTTTGTGATTAATTTTAAAATAATCAAAATGAAACATTTTTTAAAACATCTATAAGTAGAATCAAGAAACAGTGAAAATAATTGGGTGCCGAATGAGTTAACTTTTTCATAAAAAAGGTTAATTTTGTTGAATAAATATTTAAATGTTTATGTATCTGGACATTTCTAGTTTTAGATAAATAAAAAAATATATAATAAAAATCTTCAAAGTTTAGTCTGTTATATATACCTATTGGTCATCCCAAGGCTGGTATCACCTATACTAGGAGCTATACTTGGATTGGCCACATTCGGTGCTGTTTCCATGCTATGGGTGTCTCCTGTAAAAAGAGCTGTTAGGTTGTAAATCTTATTCTGAAACTTAACTCAACAAATATGTCACATTGAAAAAAAATATTCAAAATAACACCTGATGTATACATGTACAGGCGGCCTTCGACTTTCGCACAATTCGCTATCTCGAACATTTTTAAAAAATATATTTTTTAAAATGTGTTTTTAGAATCGTCCATAAAAGCGCTAGTGAAGCACTTATGGTAATTTCCGACTGTTTCCGTATTCCCGGTCTACGGAATTTCCGGTCTATACCCGGTCTTTCTCACAGATGAAATAGTTAGCCTAATGAATTACCTTAATTTGGATGTCACCAATGAAGATGTTAATGAATTGATTGAATCTCATTCAGTACCTCTGTCAAATGAATACTAAATCGAGCAACAATGAAAATGAGGAAGAAGAAGCTGATAAAACCAACACAATTTTGACAATCAAAAATATGAACGAAGCCTTCATGCAACATTCGCACACACTTTCAGGAACCAATTATGTGCAAAAGTCTAGGGCCGCCTGTACATGTATTTTCAGACTACCTTAAATTTTTATAAGCCCTATTTTCACTACAAAATATATTTTATTAAAATTAAATTAAATCTCAATTATATTTAGTTGAATTTAAACTGAAGACATCTTTATATATAAAATGAATACATGTTTGTTTGTGAAGCATAAAAATCCACATTATTGAACAGAAAACAACTAAACTTAGGATTCTACTCAGTTATGAACATATTAATGCATGTTCTATTTTTAAATCATCTGGATTTTGATATTTATAAGCCTTTTAATTTTCAATTGATATTATCTCTATTTATTTCAGCGACCTATTTCATTCCACTATATCAAGATCTGGCTAAAAATACAACTGAAAAGATGCCACAACCTTGAACAAGAGTATATTTGGTACCCATTTTTTCATCTAATAAAACTTGAATAGAATGAAATAAAAGTAAAGGTTAACTTTGTTGATATCAAAATGAATCTTAAATGTACAAATTTAAATTTTGACCAAATGAAGTTTTTACAAACTAAATATCTAAGACATTGTTAGTATAATTTAATACACAGTCAAACTTCGCTAAAAAAGGTGGATATGTCCAACAAAAGACAGCACTAATTGAAACGGCACTAATAAGGACAATAATATCATAACATATAAAAAATGGAGATACATGAGGTAAATTAAAAGAAATGCGTGTGTATATAAATACTTATACATATAGTCTTCTTGGTAAGTTGTATTCTTCCAGTTATTCTTAACAGCTTTTATTTTTAAAATGAATTATTAATTAAAAAAAAAATCAAAAAATATTTTTGTGACTGTGACAGCTTTTTTTTTCTTTAAGAAATAACTTAATGTAATTGGCTTATATTAGGTTTAAAAACTCTTTTATTAATAAGCAATATGCTCTTAACTTTTGTTTTAACATTTTATCTTTACTACTCCTTTTTTTAATATTGCTGAACAGCGCATCCTTAAATGGGGTATGACTGTATATGTTTAGCATGAGGCATCATAATAAGCAGAAATTACAAAAACTTACAAAAAATAAAGGGGAAAACTTAAAATGACTGATAAGAAATATTAAAACATTAATGCAGTGAGATTAGAGAATTGTTTTCATGACCGACCTGTGTAACTATATGGGCCATGTGTGTTGTTCTCATCATGCTCATCAAATTCAAACCTGACGCCGCCACTGTTGGTAGTTGTCACACCACAACCCCCGCTTCGACACAGGGAGAAAGGAACGACACCATACACGTAGGCCAACAAAATGGGAACACCGATTCCTGAAACATAACAATAAAATCTGATATTATTGTTATGCAACAAAACAGAAGACAAATTTAAATATTTAAAAAAAAAAAAAAAAAAAGTGGGGAAAATAAAGTACAAAAATAAAATAAAAATAACTAACCCACTGCCAATCCAGCAATAATTGGGGCAGCTAATATGGAAGCTGTCACACCTCCAGTAATGGCTAGATTTCTCCTATGTTTGGATGCTCCATCAAATCTATAGTGAATCTGTAATCAAACAAAAAAAAACCTGTTAAAATCTGATTCAGACAGAAACCATAAGAAGTGTGTATGGAGCAAAAATTTTCTATAAATTTGGATATCTAGATGAATGTAATTTAGGTAGTGATATGACAATCCTAAGTAGTATTAGTATTAAGAAGGTGAAAGGATGACATTACATAAAAGTTGACAACACAACTTTCACCTTTTTTATATAATTTAAAGCGGTAAAAATAAAAAAAAAACAACAACCTTATACATGTTGAATGTATTTACCTTCCTCCCTACCCACACAGGTATTCCAATGATCATAGCGGGAACAGCGATGCCAGCAACCAGTGTGATCCCAATGGGTGCACCGACCAAAGTTCCCAACTGCCAGAGAATTTTCTTCTTTCGACTCCAAGGCTTTCTCCCCCAGAATGTGCAACCAGAAGGGCTGTGAAAAAAATAACCTTAAACATTTTAGTAACCATTAACCAATGTAATAAAAAAAATCTTATTTTAAAAAAATTTTGACTGATGTAATAAAAGTAGTGTAAAATTTTTAATTGATAGAAACAAAATTCTCATAATAAAACTATACAAACTATTGAAAAAAAAAAACTAAAACAATCAACTTGTAATTTTTACCTCAGATAGTGAAGATCTGATATCTCTTTCATGCACAGCCAACAGAAACCAGCCCCACAAACCGCACAAGTCATGTGATTACAAGAGCCGTCATCCATTTTGATGATGAATGCACCACAACGAGGGCAAGACTTGATCTCATCTGTATTTATAAGGGGAAAAGAACCCTTTAATTAGTTTACTAGAAAAGAATACATTATATATAGTCCTCTGTTAGCTAGCCAGTGAACTGGTTATTCAAATAACATGAACAATATAAAAAAAAGTTCAAGTTAAAAGATGTATTTTTTTTATATATACACTGTATATTACTTTATACCTCTGACCACTAATAATTTTAGAAATAATTGTATTCCAGTTTATTTCCTGCTAAACTTTTTAAAAAAATCTTACTCTGAGCCCCAGACTCTTGACTGTAACTAATAGAGGCAGAACGCATGTTTGGAGAACGCTCTGCACGAGCTGCATCACATGTCTGGTTTGGATGCCAGTACTGCTTACAATGATAACAGAAAAAAGTGTCACATCCAGGACGTTCACACTTCAGCTTTGGACATCCTGCACACCCAGTTGCAATGACAGCATATCTAAAAAAAAGAAAAAAAAAATGCTGACAATTTATACAGTTATCCCATTTGAATATGTATATTCCCTAGACACAACATTAAATAAATTAGTACCTCATGGAATCAGCAAATTAAAAAAAAAACAATCATACACAACTGTATATACCGGCATATGATATAAAAAAACAAAACAATAGACATATTTAAAGGCCTACATATTTCATTTAAATAACATTAACGTAAGATTGATTTTAAAATAATATAAATCAGTTCAGTGCACTATTGTTAACAGTTGCATGATATAAACTAAGTTACCCTCACCCACAGTCTGGAGCTGGACACCATCGTGCATCAGAGTCCATGGCAAGGACACGCCTCAGCATAAAATCCTCATACTTTTGCATCAAAACCTCATCTTGAACAACAGCACGTATTTCATTGGGATGGAACAGCTCAGAACATTCTGGACAGGCTATGGTAAGCCTGGATTCCATAATTTCAATCTGGTAAAAAATGGTATTTCTTTCAAACTAGCAAAAAAAAACTCTTTATTAACTATCTCTGATGTAGAATTTCCAAGGTTGTTTATTTACAAATATGTTTTTAATGGTTTTTCACTAAAAAGTTACTGATACAAAACCTTGCTTTAAAATTTACAGAAAAATGAGTTTAAATGGATACTGAACATTGTGTTTCTAAATGCAATGGAATTATGCATGGGATCCTAAATTTTGATAGTATGAACTTTTCATTATAATGCAATAAATTTCACTATTTCCAGCACATTAAAATGCTTCTTTATGAAAATAAATTTACTTTAACTACTATTAGTGAACAATGAAAACTATTTCACAGTGACCCTCTTTAAAAAATCATGATTTGTCCACTAAAACATTAGTAATAAAGCAAAAATTGGCCTATTTATTTAATGATATAGTAAAGTTTCCTTAGCCCTAGCGGGTCATCGGGGTAGATGAAGCGTAGGATTCATCTGTTTCTGTAACCTTGGCGTATGAAGGGATTGTGTGGTTAGTACAATGCCCAGCGGCCTTTTATTCCCCAACTTAAGTCAGGTACCCATTTAAAGCTGGGTGGAATTGTGTGACAACTTTTGACTAAAATTTCACTGGGAAAATTCACATGGTTCTCACAGAGGATCAAACCCAGGACTCTTAGGTCAACAGGTGGGTATCTACACAACTCTGCCATCCGCCCCTTATTACATGATATAGGTAACCAAATAATTAGCAGCTTATCAGTTGATTTAAGCTAACAATATGATTAATCAGGGGATTATTGTACTCACTCTAAAATATTCTCTAAGACAGTTTGAGCAGCAGCGATGATGACAAGTTGAGAACTCAAAAAACAAATCTTTATTTTTCTCTACAAGGCACACTGGACATTCCATAGGCACAGACTGAGCCTCATCTCCATGAGGTGGAATTACACCTCTGCCAGGCATTTCTGACTGACCATCTCCAAGGAGCACATTGTGAGATCCTTCACTGTAAAGGTAAGATTCTCCATGGTTCTTGGTGGATCTGTGAAGCTGGTCAGAGGACAGAATAGTCTGGCGGGACTCTGTCAAAGGTGGAGATGGCGAAGAAGAATTCACCCCATGACTTGATGAATGCAGAGATGATATCTGGTTGCTACAAGTGCCACTGTCTGACCGTGAAGGCTCTGATTCTAAACTAAGGCGAGATTTCGATCTCCTACGAGGCAGCAATCGAGATAAAGAGAAGGTGGATGTTCTTGATCTGTTATCTGAGCCCCGGGATGCCCCAGATGATGCTGACAAGCCATCACTATCCCTTTTTTTAGAGGATGTGCGGCGTTTTGAAATATTTTTATCCAGGATGAAAATAAATCCAGAATGGTAAATGACACTAAGTCAAATTTAAACTTTTACTTTGATGTTTACTTGTCATTTGTGCTTCTTTTTTCTATGAAATATAAAATAATTAAAATAGCATAAATGTTTGCCATTGATTTTTATATTTTTAAGGATGAATTTTATAATTATTTCAAATAAATCATGCACTGATAACAATATTTTTATTTAAATTATTTCAATGAAGTAAAAGTACTCTTTCTCCAAAAAAAAGTTTAAGTTAAGCTTCACACCGAGAGTCAGAAGATTAATGAAGTTTAAAACTATTAATATATTTTTTATCTTCTTAAACAGAGAAAGAGCTTTTTACTAAATTAAATTTTAGCCTACAAACAATTTCAGCAGTTCTAGTGATAAGTAATAAAGACATATATTATTTTAAACCTTTTTTCATATAAATTCAATGGAAAATTGTCGTTCATGTTATAACTTTTGTATACTAACAAAATAAATATAAAACTTTCTTCAGTCAGACTTAAAGTGCATAAGATAAAGTAGAGGTGGGCAAAATTTTTAATGCCATAATGGGCTCTTAAATTTGACATAAGGGCTGATGTACATTGGAAAGAGGAGTTGGCAATATGATTACAATTTTTATTTTTGAAAATTTGTTTATAATTAACTTAAAAAATTGACTCCTGATATGTAGAAAGTGATTGTGAAGATCAATTAGTAATTCAAGATGCACTTTTCATATATTAAAACATTAAACAAAGTGTTTTATTTCTTATTCATATAGCCACTCTTGATACATATGAAACATTTATCATCCAAGGTGGTCAAGGAGTGGTCAGTCCTAAAAGTAGATAATTATTAAACCACTATTTCAACATGCCAAGTGGAAAACATTGATACAGCATCTACATTTAATGAAAGAGCGATTAGACAACTTTATTGGCGATGGAGCACGCAACCTTTAAAAATGACTGGGGGGGGGGGGATTCTTCAATTAAAAATATGCTGAATGTGAGTTGCCTGTAGGTAAATTATACAAAAACAAACTCTTGAAAAAAAACTGACTGTCAAAGGTCGATTTCTCGAAAAATCTTCAAATAGTTTACAAAGAATTACTAAATAATAAGGGAAACCATGGATATTTATAGCTTTTTACAATACTTTTTCAAATTGTATTGTACTTATCGAATGTTGGTAAAGTAACAGATTAAGATATTATTTTAACCTCAATTTACGTAGATTAAAATGTGTAGGTCCTGTATTTCATTCACAATGCACATTTATTTCTTAAATCGCTAAATTTTATAACCCCAAAGAAAAAATGTAGCTGATTAAGTTTTCAAGCTTTTCAATTAACTTCGCCGAAAACAATATGCCGTCATTTGTTAATAGATTTTTATCTTAAATGTCTAATGCCTCCACTACAAAAGGTACTGGTTCTAAAACTTTAATAGTTTTTACAAGTACATTTTTTAATTAGTCTTATTTAGTACACACTTGAAATGCACACACGTTACTCAGACAATGAAGTTCTTATTGATGGGTAAACCAAGCAGGGAACCCACCTCTGAAGGTGACCCCTGATGGGACAACTTTACCTTACTCCAATAAATGTTAAAAAGTTTAATATGTTTTTATGTATGAATGATAAAACACGTCTTGACCATTTCTCTACTGGCAATAAATCTTTCTATCAAGGCCTCTAAACTACTTTATCTTGTTTGGCAGTCAAGAATAAGGTTTAATTCCTTCCAGTTTCTAAGCTAGATTATATTGTAAATATCAATATTAGTGAGCAGATACTGGTTATCCCCCCCCCCTCACCATTTCTGTTTCAATGGGATGCTAGTTTTTAGTCATATTTCTAACCTCAAGTCAACAGTAAGCTTATTTTTATCTCAATTATCACAAAAAGAACCATTTACTGTTCTGTGGAACATTGCCCACAGTCCCAGGGCCAGTCTAATATACAATACAATAAAATCTCTGTGCACACCTACTCTCTTGTACAGCTAAATAATTATAATCTAGTAATGACAATAGAAATGTGTCTATCTGAAAAGGAATTTAAAGCCGTAGTGTTGCCACAATTATTCTGTATTTCAGTGAAATTTTCCAAAATGTTTGTATATGTAAGGTTTTAATTACAGTTATTCAAATTTTCTTAAGAAAAAAAATTGTTTTTCTGTTGCTATTTTTAAAGAAATATCCCTAGTGAAGTGAGTAGATGTCTAAGAAAGGAGCCATTCTTGAAAAGACTATGGAACAGAATTTAAACTACATACCAGATATAATAATATGAATATCTTATCTGACTTTGGACATTCTAAGTTTATTATTTATCAAATCTCAATAATATTAATAATAACAATATGTTTAAATTCTATATAAACCTGTTAAGTCCACTAGTCTGACTAGTAGTACTACCAATAATTTTTATAGTTGTAAAGTATCAATAATATTTATCAAAATATTTCTGTTGCTGAAATATGATATTACCCTGCCCTACCAGTTTACAAGTATTGGTAGAAATTCTATTAATATCATCATATACATGATATAGCAAACTTTATAGGCAAAATTAAAATCTCCCGATACACACTAAGAAATGAAAAAATAATTTATGGTCGTAATCTATTTCACCAATGCCTCCCATCTAAATCGGTTTACTTCAATCATGTCAACTCTACTGGTATTAAATGTATTGATTGGATCTATATCCGCATTGGTCTCATTGGAATAATCTTTTTCTAAACTAAGCTTTTATGAAAATTCATTACAAAATCATTGCTTCAAAATTATACACATAGACTTAGTTATCTTTAACAAGATCATGCAATACTTGAGTGAATACGCTTGTTTTAAGAATTAGCGTACCATTTGTTTATGTTTTTAAAAAGTATAAAAGGGACATTGATGTAATTATGTCACTAGCGAAAAATGGTGGACAAAAACAGGATGTGATGTAAGGTACATGAATTCTACAGCAGAACGCCTCAATAAACTACAAGCGCATGCGTGAAAAATTTTTTCCTTGAAATTTCAATTTAACCTTTGGCTTTTGACCCAATTACTTCAATTGCACCCCCCTCCCTTATGGAAAAAAATGGTTTTTGTCTTTGGGTAGATTTTTTTTTATTTCCAATTCAATTTTCAATAGTCTAGATTTTTTCGGAGCTGGCTCTTCTATAACTTTTAAAAGTTCTATTAAACTAGGTGGGAAAATTACTCTACGTCCGTCGACTTTTCAAAAAATTTATATGGGTGTTGTTATGAATAGAATGCAAAGCCAAAGTGTAACATAGATATTAGATACATGTATACATGTTTCTAAGGAAATATTCTTAGACTGTCCCGCATAGACAGACATATTATATAGTTAGTATGTGTATGCTGTCCCGATTTTAAACTTGAAAACAATATAAATTTGTTGTCATGTAGAATAAAATAAAACGTAGTTTAAGTTATTTTTAGCCTGATAAACAGATATGCCTTCAATAATCTTTTTTTTTCTTTCAAAAAATTCTGATGAACAGCTAGATAGGCCAAAATTAAAATTTTCGTGGTTTATTCATTTTCAAATTCTGCATTCTAAACACTTTTTGTTTTAAATCATGTCAGTCACTCAGTCAGTAGCAGTCTAAAATAGTTTTAAAGCTTATGTTAATCACCTAATTCATTAATTGAAACAAAAGCAGAACAATGTTTTTGTTGTTTTTTTTATTTTTTCTAAATTAATATGATGGTAGAAAAAAAATGGGATAAGTGATATGAAGATTTTAGTTTTACTTGTCAATTATACTCCTGTAATGCTAAAACATTTATTCATCTATCTTATTCATTCATTTATATCTATTATCAATTTAATTGGAGGCATACAGCTTTAATAATGTTGATGAAGTTCAATTTGTTTAAACAGTAAAATGAAATCTCTGAACTAAGGCTCAAACTATGTAGCCATTAGGTCAGGCTCATATGTTTATAAAAAAAGAGACTTTGCCGAACATGTTTTTGTGAGCATAAGAAAGGGGGTTAAAATATCAAATTTTAATTAAAATGAAAATTTCAGTGTCTCATTATCTTGAGGATTTGTATGTCTCAAGGTTGCACCTTGCCAAAAATTATGAAATTAAGGAAATGTGAAATAATGAAAATCAGTAATAAAAATGATGTTCAATTCATTGCATTTCCGCCCCTTGCACCGTTACCAATTAAATGAAACAATTGTATGTATTATGAGTTTAGAAAAAATATTCATTATCATAATCTTAACAATCACACCTGAGTAAACAAAGCAAAATTTAAATGAACTGAATAACATTATACAAGTTTAAAAATCAGATTTAGCTAAAATACATAAAATAAACAAAAATATGAAAATACATCAATCGAACAGCAAGCTTTATTGAAATATAAAACAAACATTAAAAGAAAACTGAAAATATTCCTTCATATTATGAAAAATCGTTCACATAGCCAGAAGAGCTACAGAAACCAGATGGACATAATGATAGTAATTTAAAAAGGCTTTTCCATTCAAACTAAAGTATGTGTGGGAATGTAAAAAAGAAAAAAAAAGAAAGAAAAATAAATGCTTTACACACCATCTATAATAAATAAATGTAGGAAAAACTGGACTGTTGATTCTACACTCAAACATCAGTTGTTTTAGCTTTTGAGAGTTCTAACATTTCATGCCCTGATTCTTAACAATGAAATTTTTTTTTTCAAACTCATCAGCCTCAATTATGAAGATTTTATAAGAGAACTTGAATTAATTGAGTTTCACATGTGGAATTTCTTATTCCTTCATATTCAATTTTCAATGACTATCACACAACCTTACAGAAAACATAACGCTGCTTTGAAAATTAAGTAAAAAAAAAAACAACAACAAAACATTATCATTAGGCTGCTTGGCTACCAACTAGTCTTGTCCGTCGCCATTTTCGGATTATTTTCAACACTGCCTCTATTATTGGTTCAGGTTTTCTGTACATCATGTGTCGGTCAGCACCATTTATAACTGAATGCTGGACAGTAGGTGGAAATTTCGATAATAAACTCTGTTCTGCCCTTGCCCAAGCCTTATCAAAAGAAGATAAAAAAAGAATGAACAAAACATTTCAATTAATAATAAACAGTAACAGCTGAAATAAAACCTTACAAAATGTTTCAAAGTAAAAATACTTATACATGTATTTAATATCTGATCTCTATATGTTAAAAAAATCTATATTAACTTGACGTTTAAGAACAAAATTTATTTAGATAATAGTCATGAGCCGTATTTTTTTTCAAGATTTTTTTTAAAACACATGACCATTTAATTAAACATGATTTATTATCTTACGACATAGCCAGATTAAACATGATTTATTATCTTACGACATAGCCAGAATAAACATGATTTATTATCTTACGACATAGCCAGATTAAACATGATTTATTATCTTACGACATAGCCAGATGTGCTTGATGAATTAGATAGTTATTTAAATAAAATGTCTAGCAGCTACATGTATAGAAAGTTATATGTTGCTTTGAAATGACTTTACAGATGTCATAACAAAAGTGCACCATATAAACATGGTATTAAAAAGTGACTCACTTTATTTAAATGGCCTTGCATCTGTTCATCATAGTAATTACCAGTCAGTACTGATATAGAAATGTTTGATGCCAAAGATTTAATTTTCTTTAATGTTCTGTTTGAAAAAAAAAAAGATAACAGACTTAACAAATCTTTATAAAAAAAATAGAGACTCAAAAACTTTAGTAATTTTAGTCAATGTAATCAAAGGAATAGTGTCTTTCAATAGTTACATACAAATTATTATTATTTTGAACGCACCAAAAAATAATAATCATAAACTGTAAATTTGTGTGTAAAAACAAATATTAAGACCAAAAATTTCTTTATTATCATTAACTTTCCTAAAGCTTTTACAGCAAGTTACCTTTCAGTTGGAAGGCTAAATTTCTAATGAGAGTAGATGTGGTGGGATGTATCAAATAGTATCACAAATAGTGATGAATTATAAAAGCCTTTTAATTTAAATTTTATGATTCTACTTCATCATCAAAATTAATTTTGTGCCTTTCCCCTTGTATCTTTGCGATAAATAAGATAAGACTTTTTTACAAGCCCCCATGCTAGATAGCAGAAGTAACATGAAATGAAGGTGAAATAAGTGCCTATAGAGCTTCACTATGAAAGCTTACTCAGAAAAATAGATTTGACCAACATAAAAGGTGAATAAACGAGGCTACTGAAAAATAGCGTGTGTTGTCATTAAAATGTGATACACAAAAATACTAGGCTTGTATTAACCTGATCAGCTATAGCAGATGAAGGGTTAATAAAAACACCATTTATAACCAAGAATAACTAAAGGATTATTAAAAAATTACTATTAAAATTTATACATGGAAAAAAAACATTTACTCAAATAAAGCTGGCTAAAAAAGAAAGCATAGTTCTTTAGCATTTTTACAAGTATCAATGAAGTGCTAAAATTCAATAAACAATTTCATGACATGAATCTGTGAAGAAAAATAAAAAGGTTCATCATGTAAGAACTAAAGACAAATTATAAAAAGGGTAGTGTGCTTACCTCATTTGTGAAAAAGTTTCATTAATAAAATGGTGTTCATCCACAACAGAACTCAAGTGACGGGGATGACACAACAGATATTTCTAGAAATAAAAATAATAAAATAATTTATTTGCAAAAGTTTTGATTTGGTAGTGACTGTTAACTTTTCATCATGTTTCTTTTAACTCCAATATCAATGCTCAGAATCTAAGAATCTATTATAACACAACATTTGGTTATAAAGTACCTGTCTCAATGTAACTCTCTCAGGGACTTGATCTCCTGTGATTGGCTGCTTGAGAACACCAAGCAGAAGACCCAGCCTTGTGATGCCTAGAGCTGCACCAAGCTGAAGTGTTTGGTAAGTTGGACCAAGACTGCCAAACCTGAAACAGGGATTAGAAAGAAAGAAGTTAAAAGTTACCCAACAGAATAAGAGCTAATTCTAATATATAACATATCTATATAGAGGTGAATGATTCTTGGAACCTAGCTTTTAAACTAGATTTTTAAATTATACTTTAAAAAAGACTACACCAGTTCTTGACAAATAGGAAATATACAATAAATAGCTGGCTCACCAATGCTGGAGCCACACAGTCTCAGACTGCTGAAAAAGATCTTCAGATAAAGGGTTTACTAAGACCATGCCAATTACATCACTGAAATATAGATAACACTGTGAGCAATTTCATTAATTCAAAGTAAAATATACATTCCACCATTATATGCTTTTTTTCACGTATTAAAACACAATACTTTAGTGTCATTTATAAGAATTAGCTGGGTTCAAGAGAAGGCACAAACAATAAACATCTTTTAAACTCTCATGTCAAAAATAATGTTTACCAGTCATACATAATACATTTCATGCACAAGTTTGTTTTTTTTTAAAAATCCAGACAGATAAGTGGCATCCAAGACATCTAACGTTCAAATAAATAGAACTCTACCATATTATTATTATTATTATAATTTTAGTTGTACCTTTCAAAAAGATGTGCATAAAACTGAGAAACCACAGCACCTAGCTCCGCACCAACAAAAATTAAAGGCCTGGGCTGTTGACTGCTTGTAGTTATAAGCTTATGAAGATCATCTACCATTCTAAAGATGTAATAAATGAATGATTTTAATTTAAGACAAGGCAGATCTATTAATACCATACATGAAGCCTTAACCTCCAAATAACAAAAAAAAATCGGACACTACATCAAACAACTTGGAGGCTGAGAGTACCCAGGTTTTATATAAAGTACCTAATAATAGCAACATTCAGTAAAGGAGGAAGGCGTGTTGACATTCCTTAGTAAATATAGTATGGTGACTAAATAATGGGTGAACTTTCCCTGTCTTATAATGCCATCCTCTAAAGCAGCGTTTTTCAACCGATGGTGAGCGAAGGGGTACATAAAAGGTTATGCCTGGGAATGCAGCAACATAAAATTTTCGTTTAAAGCAACCAATAGTTAGAAGAACTTACTTCTGAGGGGTACCCGTGGACATACTTTCGCACCCTTTGGGATATATACTTGCAGCTCTAAGGAATTTTATTTTATTATAAAGGTTATCAGTTTATCTTATTTAATACCAATATTTTTTTTTCATTTAATATAATTTATGGTAATGTCTAAAGTGCCGTTTTCACCATCACTGAAATTTATCATTATTTTTATTTTACCTCTCAACAGTAAAAGCATTCCACTTCATAAAATTATTGAAATTCGGTTGAGAATCTTGATCTGATGCACTTGATGTTCGATTCTGAAATATTCACCATTTTATCTTAACTGAGTAATATATGTATATATATATCACATTAGTGAACCAGTTATGAGAATGACAATTAATAGACTATCAATTTCAGATTTGTTGATACACTTGAGAAAGAATGATTACCAGCATGAAATATTCTAGAACTTATTCATTAATTCAGTGTAAGTAATATTAAGATATTTCATGATCAATAATTAAATACAAAATCAAGTACCCAACAAAAATTGTACTACAAAATAGTTGATAAAGTTAAAGTATCATTTAAACTACACTAGTTTTAAAAATGTGAATGAAAAAACTTTCCAAAAACTTTCTTGCAACAAGGCAATAAATTACTTGATAGTCTTATTTCAAGCAAAATGTGTACAGGATAAACAGCAATTATTTAAAGAATTAAGTGATATCACAATGTAATTTTATCTTCCGTAGCTTTTGACGCATTGAACAGATATAACCAAAAGAAAACACTTTTAACAGAATCCTTCAGAAGATACACAATAGCTATTTAATTAGTACCAGCACAATATTATCTAATGAACACTGAACTCCAATAATTAACTGACTGCGTCTACTTTAATAACTGAGCCAAAGAATGACCTCACCATACCAGGGTCATCGTCTAACTACTGTTTTTCACTGTCCAGCTACACACACACAGACACCCACAGAGAATACAACTCAGTCTCCAGTTACACACTCATGCTATCCCCTGCTCATACATACCATACCGTTATTCAAACCCACAGCGCACACAGTCACTCTGTGACAAATGGGTTAGCAAAGGGGAAAATTGATTTTTAAAAAAATTAAAAGATTAACCTTGAACGGAAAGCTAGAAACAGTTAATTGCCCTTACAAAATAATGGAAAACATCAAACATGACTCAAAAAGGCAATATCCAGTTAACAAGCTAAGCAAAGAATAGATGATACTTAGGAAATAAATGACAAATTAAGAAATGAGCAAGTATTGATCAACAGGATGGGTGACAGTTTTTGAGTTCCATAAGAAACCAAAGAAAAGTTTATGATAATTAGTATTGGGACTATGCATACTTTGTGTGTCAGATTCTGATATAATTGCAGATTTTTTTTCAAAGCATGAGATTCTTTTTATACTAAAGATTCCAATATATAGAACTAACTTTAAGGAATGCTCAGAAAATTGGTTAGATTGGGGTTAAATGAAATAATAATTTAGATTAAAATGTATAAAATTTTGATACTCTGACAAGTTCAGATATTTCCAAATTTGGATCCCATCATTTCACATAATATAAAAAATTTATTTCTTATGGCATTGAATGTAAAAACATGCAAATTACCACTGGTCTGTCACTGAATCCGAGCCCAGCCCGATCATAGACACAAACCTAGATAGAGATTAAAAATGTGTTTAGAGACAATACTACATTAATAGTCAAGTTTTCTATTACATTTAACAATTCTGCATACCAAAGTATTTAGTTAGTATCAACATAGAAACAGACTATGTGTGTCTATGTGTGTAGTTAGTAGTTAATAAATTAATATTCAAGTTAATAAATGTACATATTTGTAGACACAATATAAATATATTTAGATTATATATTGATGTGGTTCATCTTTATTAGTGGGACGGATGTAGTAGTGTAGATACTCGACTGTCGACCTGACAGTCCAGGGTTTGATACTCAGTGAGAACCATGGGAAATTTTCCCAGTGAAATTAGTTTCAAAGTCGTCACACAAGTCCACCCAGCTTAAAATGGGTACCTGACTTAAGTTGGGGAAGTAAAAGTCACTGGGCGTTGTGTATACTTCGTATACAGAGGTTATAGAAACAGATGAATTCTACACTTCATCTGCCCCAATGGCCCATTTGGGCTAAGGGAACTTTACTAATAAATTGTAGGTGTATATACTTCACATTTAAACAAAATAATATTCCTTTTAAATAAAATTTACCCTCGTTAACATTATTCTTAATATTAGTGATCTCATTTTTTTTACTTTATTTTCATTAATGTTATTCCTAACTGTGTAATACATCGGTTCTAACAGTATTTGATATTCTATTTATAACTTCAGAATGAGTAGGCATACTAACAAAAAAGTCATTTTTCTAAACATAGTTAAGATGGCGAAATTTGTTCAATCAACAATTTTTTCTTATATCTATTCAAATTTTCTAAAATGAAAAAAATTATTGATGCTTTACATCATTTTTTTTTTTATAATATTTAAAATACAGGCTAAATCTTGATTCACCATCATAATGTTTGAAATGTATGTATTCATTGTTTCATCACAAGCAATAGAAAAAATGCACTAGTTATTAAAAAGAAAGAGTTCAGAAGTGTGAACAAAGACAAGGGTACTAATAATGCAATGTAGAAAAACATTTCAAAGTAACATATGATGTAACCTGTACTTAATATAAGTTAATTTACTGCAAAGAGTTACATTACATTAGCATGTTCAGCCAATTTGGCAGCCACTAAAGTCCAAACATCTGAGCTCATTCCTGTTGGTGCATCGAAAACAACTGATGAAAAAAAAGGAGATGAGCAGAATAAAAAAAATAAATTTCGCTGCAATAAATAATAAGCACACAATCTTATTTTACTTCACAAAAAAAAAAATGAATTCAATGAGTAATATCATTGGCTTCAGTTTTGTTTGCAATGTTTATTACAAATGTTTATACTTCAATGGCGATAAATACAAAAACCCAAATTACTGTTAAGAAATAATATTACTCGTATCAATGTGTTACCTTAGAAATTTAATAGTTAAAAAATCAAAACTAGAAATGCCATTTAAATTGGACCGCAAAGCCTAACTAGATCCATCTTTATGTCGTTATTATTTTTTGGCTAATCAAATCATAAACACATTTTGAGAAAACATTTTAATTTAAAAATGAAAAAGAAGTAATTAAATAAAAATGACAATCAAATCTAGCACTAAAGGTTTCCGACTGTAGTATAAAATAACATAATTACTTTGAAGACTTTTCTTTTTTTGTTACTTTAGTCATAATTCATGTAATAATATTTTTGTTGTTATAAAAAGATAGGTGTTGCTAATTTTTGGCAAGGTGCAGCTAGTATATAATAAAACAATATTAGAGAAAGAAATTTTCAAAAAAATATATGACTCACCAGTAGGTGGACCTTTTCCATGGCAAGATAAAAAGAGCTTCTGTCCCCAACCAATATCATACAGTTCACCTAAGAAGAAAAAAAAAATGACGCATGAAGTAAATAGACAAAAAGTATCAAGGATTTCAGCAAAGCTGTACATTTTAAACAACAGCTTTCTTTGTCATAATTTAGAAAATAAAGAAGCCTATTTAAAACTTTTAGGTTTCGAAGTGAAATTTATTCCTTGATATTTATCAACTCAAACAAAAAAAAACAACATTCAAACGTTTTTTTTATGCCTTTTAGTTTTCATTACCCCCAAAAGAGTCAAAATTTAACCCCATTTAGGTTCATGGATTAACTTAAATGGATTAAAAATCCAGTGAAATGATGTGAGACATTTAGCATGTGAACAAAAACAAAGGAGTGACAAAAAAAAAAAAAGAATGATCCTAACTGTTAAGCATTATATCTAAATTATCTTTCAAGAAAGAGGGTATGAGCAAAATCTTGGTAAACAGTGCAATGACAATATAGCTATTTGATTTGAATCAACATACCTTCTGGTTTGAGCTCTACACCCTCTCTTTGCAAAGAGGCATAATTCAGAAATGGAGGGACAAAAATAATAAGAAAGATGTACTTGATTTTGCCAGTAAAGTAGCTTAGAATACCAGGCTTAGTTGTGATTTTTTCCTACAAGAGAACACAAAAAGATTTTACTCGTAAAAAAACAAAAAAAATGATATTCACAAAGAAAAAATAAGTATTTTTCAAAATTAAAAACAATTAATTTAAATTAAAAAACAAACAAACAAATAAACTGCAATGGCTTAAAAAATTAAATCAGCATCTTGTAAAGCAGGGGTGGGCAAACTACGGCCAGAGGGCCGCATGCTGCTCGTCAAAGTATATTGTGCGCCCGTATGCATGTGTATGTTCGTATTTTAAAATGTAAAGTGCATGTGTAATAAGGCGTGAATGTGAAATAAAATGACAAATACAAGGTTATTTTTGTAAATTCATATTTTCATACGTTGTAAATTGTAATTGAAGTCTAAAAGTGAAAGTACTATACCTTTGCAGCTGTTTTTTTTTTACTGTGCTTAGTATTTGAGCTATCTTTTTGAATGCTGCTTTCCTCATTTTGAAATTTATTATTTTCATCAATCTGTTTACTATTTATTTTGCGCTCACGCAAATCTCTATCTGCCATTTTCTGTAAGACAAAGTTTGAAAACACTATTTTTCTTATGACATTAAACAAAAACAAACGAAATCAAAAAGTAAAACAATAATAAAGCAGTGCCTTGGTTTAAAAATAAATAAATTATAATACAGTAAATGAATAACCGTTGAATTTCATCAAGGATATAAATGACTGTATGTTAGGTATCCATTTGGAGCTTGGTGGACAAAGTGATGTCCTCTTAAACTTAAGAAATCCCAGCCTTGAGCAGGAACCAGACCTTCTAAGCTTGTCTCCAACATATGTTTAGTATGTAATACGGCATTCTTTGTATATATATGCATCAATCAGCCATTTTTTTCTAAATCAATATAAAATATAAATGATTTTTTAAAAAGTGGCTGAATGGGTATCAGATGAGTTACTCTGAAATATGTTACTCAATGCTTTAGACTTAAGTTTCATCAGCTGGCTCTCTTATTTGATAAATCATAAGTGGTAATGGCGTCAGTTTGCTTTCTGCAAAACAGAATTGTAAATAATTTTGTCCCAATAATTTGGGCATCTAAAGCAATATACTAAAAATGAAAACTTTCCTATTTTTGCTGTATAATATCTGATAAGTTGATTATCTTATATATCCTAGCTCGTGGACCACGGTAATTCTCTATAACTATAGCCCAACTGAGAAGAATGTTCTATAATTCTATTCAATGTTCACTCTATGCAAAACCATTTCATGGACCCACAGTAGTATTGCTTCAGCCTTCTTAAACACCTCATAACAAAGCATTTCATAGAAAATAGCGGGATTGGGATGGTACCACACTGAGGACTAGCGGTTTTCATCATACCAAAGCGATTGTGTTATTTTCGTAGGGGAAAAGGGGGGGGGAGCATTTTGGAGATGGGAGGTGTTTTCGTATATGATATATGTCATCAAATTACAAATTGTCAGCTTTAAAAACTCAGCAAACAATTTTAACTTGTTTCCAACACAAAATCAGGGCTACAGCCAGGAATTCTGGGGCCCCTGACAAACTATGACAATGAATGCGCATCTGGCTCTCTTTTCCCCTAATTTTGATGCAAAATAAATTTCAAAAGTACTTTCTCCCTTTCAAAGCTTGGGGATTCCTAACCAGTGTTTGTATTGTCCCCCCTCCCCTTCTAACAGTCCCCTGACAATAAATATAGTAGTGAAAAAATCTAATTTAATTTAGTCTTTTAGTTTCATAGAATGCACTTTTTTTTTTTTGCCAAATTAATAAATGTTTCTGCACTGCCTTGGTCTGTTAGTAGAGCTAAGTAGAAATTACATCATTGCCATTTACATTTAACTTATAATACCTCATAACTAAATACATCTATTTTTTCTTAGCACAGTAATTCTGTCAACTCAAATTATATACTGTGTCCAGCGGTTAAAAAAGTCTGCCCACTCTTGAGCTGGAGGCATGCTGGAGGCTAGCAATATTCTATAGTCATAGACTACTGGAACTGTCGTCACTGATGATATTGAAATAAAGTGTACGACAGTAAATAATAATAAAAAAAAAGTACTAGATACATTATAAAAATCTCTTACATACTATGTGTACAGTGTTTTCATTAAACTTCTAACGTGTAAATCCTAGGGCTGCCAACTATTTTCTAGAACAATTGTGAAGAGACTATAAAAAAGAAATATCTAGATTAAACTTAATATACAGCAAATTAGCAAAGCTTCATGTCTAAATAATACAATAAAATTAAGCATATCTATTATTTGATAGCATTTGTTATATCTAGATTTATCCAAATATATCTTGATTTGGATTTTAAAAATGACCAGACTGACGGCCCCAGACTTGTAGTTTTCTAGTAGCTTCCCTTTGAATCATTAGGATGGGGAAAATATTTAGAGCATTTTCGAAAAAAAAATGTTTTTTATTTTATTTGTACGCTCAATTTTAAATAATAAAAATCCACGGATGGCGTATTACTATGGCAGGCATCAATGAATAAAATTTATATTTTATGGATGACACTAGTGGTTATCTGTCCTGGGTGTAAGCAGTGGCGGCAGCCGTGGCACTATGGTTGGTGTCAACTGGTGCGGAAAATTCAGGGTGTTCATTTTGGTGTCACCCCTAAAATGGTGTCACCCGGTGCGGCCCGCATCTCCCATCTCTCTCTCTCTCTCTCACACACACACACACACACACACAGTGACGCCATCCCGCAATGAGCTGTCACTACCAACGGCCTAGTGTTAAATACTGTCTCCTTGTAAACTGCTTTCAACTAATGAGTGTTTTCCAAGAAAACACGGTGAGCTTCATAAATTTCTGTTGACTTGAAGTCACAGGTCAGAGATGATTATGAAGAACTTATTGAACTAACAATGATCATCTTAGAGATCCACCAAACCATTCACTGAGAGCACCAGGCCCTGTACATCATGTTAGGTGGACGGCTAAGCTGATCTAAGCCATCAAAGTTTAAATCTTTCGTCACCAGAGAGAAATTTTCAGCCTTACATCCAAGGAAGAGACAACACAAACGATGTGTACAGTTTGGGAACCTCAGCTGTACACAAAAGTCTTGGATTCAAGTACCTGCAGTAGCTGCACCTGAGGAGATCTTTTGCTCTGGAAGGACCTGCAGCAATATCAGTCTGTTGGGATCACGACATCAGTATTGCAGCACAAAAATTCTCCAGAATCACACATGTGGTATCTGTCTGATGAGACTGTCAGCCTGGCATTGTTTTCCGATGAAGTTTCACCCAATTGAGAAACAGAAAAAATAACAGGTTTTGGAATAGAACCTAGTGAGCAACATGTTCGAGATGATTCACTGTCGTTCCAAATGAAGGCGTCAGCTTGGGTCACTTTTTCCACAAGGTGTTCGCAGAACCTGCTTACAAAGCTACACATAGGCAACTCCTTTCTAGTTCTTCCTCCAGAACAGTTGAATTATAATGATGAATACCAGAAGGACAAGCAGCGCATTAATGACTTGCGTGTGGTCAACGATACTGCAGAACGTGGAGTTAAACTTTTGAGGAATATAATAGACTGCTGACAAAAAAAAGAGGAAGAAAAAGCAATTTATTTTTCAAGTTGTTGAAGCCAACAGAAAAGTTATCCCTACACAAACTATTAAGAAGTCTGCCATCTGTGCTGTTTCGGTGTAGACAATGTTTAGACAATGTACTCGACTCTTCAGTACTCTACAAATTTACATTTATGTTGACATTTTCGTTACTTAACAGTTACATTACAGTAATGGCATGATTTGAAAATGTAATAAAAAAAATTCAACGAAAATGCGTTTGTTTTTTTTAATTAATATAGCAAAATTTGTAACTCTTGAGCATTCCCTTCCAATAGCAGTAGGGAGCTGAAATTGTTGTCAGTTACTAAGTAAGACAAATGGAACTCACCAAGAGGGTGCCCCGTTAGATGTGAGAAACTTTATTTTTTACCATATGATTTTGGGCCACCCAAGCTTGGTCTTACAGCGTGGTCCTAGGCAAATACATTGGTCTTACAGCGTGGTCCTAGGCAAACACCTTGGTCTTACAGCGTGGTTCTATGCAAACAGGTGGTCCTAGGCAAACAGCGTGGTCATAGGCAAACAGCTTGGTCTTACAGCGTGGTCCTACAGCGTGGTCCTAGGAAACACATGGTCCTACAACGTGGTCCTACCAGAACTTGTTTTAATACTAGAAAGTCTTAATTTCAATAAATATGAAAGCTAATTTTGCAGCAGTTGTAATTATAATATATTGATATACTGTTATATAAAATGTCATCGGGTTTTGTATAAAAATCACGCGCCATTGTTGTTATCAATGGTTTCAATGACGCTATTTACACCTCTGTGTTGTTCTTTCAAGACATGAAATAGTGAATAAAGCTTTCAATTTGCTTTGTAAATATTTAAAAGCGATAATATATTATTTAATTCATGACTTCATGGGTTTCTAGGGGCTTAGAGAGACAATACACATTTCTATTCATCAATGAATGGACTGATGAGAGTAAATATCATAAATGGCGGCGATGAAAACATTGCTTCAAACCAGGTTTACGCAATCTGTTTAATATCTGATTTTTGATTTGCAGTAGGATTTCTTAAATAACACAGGAGAATGTCTTTTTTATACAATATTTTATTTAGATATATACAATCCCTTTGAATTATGAAAAAATGTATTTTAATGGGACTGAAAGAAAAGCCATTGTTTGTGTTTTTTAATTCAGAAAAATCCGATGGATTGGTGTTCAATAAGTTTCAATTAAAAACATCAATAAGTTTAATGAAATCAATTTTAATAATTCGTGAAATACGATGAGACCGCCCGTTTCCGATTCAACTGCAACTCAGGAATGTTTATTTTATTGGTAGTTAATATTTGAATAAAACAACAACAGACATAAGACCACCCTCCACCTCTGCTCTTAGTTTCAGGTCGATGTATCCAGTGTACGTCACTTAGTTTCAGGTCGATGTATCCAGTGTACGTCACTTAGTTTCAGATCGATGTATCCAGTGTACGTCACTTAGTTTTAGGTCGATGTATCCAGTGTACGTCACTTAGTTTCAGGTCGATGTATCCAGTGTAATGTCACTTAGTTTTAGGTCGATGTATCCAGTGTACGACACTTAGTTTCAGGTCGATGTATCCAGTGTACGTCACTTAGTTTCAGGTCGATGTATCCAGTGTACGTCACTTAGTTTCAGGTCGATGTATCCAGTGTACGTCACTTAGTTTCAGGTCGATGTATCCAGTGTACGTCACTTAGTTTCAGGTCGATGTATCCAGTGTACGTCACTTAGTTTTAGGTCGATGTATCCAGTGTACGACACTTATAGTTTCAGGTCGATGTATCCAGTGTACGTCACTTAGTTTCAGGTCGATGTATCCAGTGTACGTCACTTAGTTTCAGGTCGATGTATCTAGTGTACGTCACTTAGTTTCAGGTTGATGTATCCAGGTGTACGTCAATTATGTTATTCTTTAATCACTAATGATGAATTAAATTCATGATGCACATTAAAGAATACAATGTTTTTGAAGTCCCATTTTAATATAATTTTAGTGAACTTATCATCAGAATTATTATGTACAATAGCTATAAATTGATACACATGAAATAACAAGTAAAATGTCATGCTGTTTTATGATGATCAGCTCTTATGCAAGAAAGTAAACTACTGTCAAGTAAGAACACATGTTAATTTCTGATAGTCACACGAGAAAATGTTGTACTTGATCGATGATGTCTTGGCAATACCCACATGTGTAGTGATGCCTAAATGTGTAAAGATGCCCAAATGTGTAGTGATGCCAAATGTGTAGTGATGCCGAAATGTGTAGTGATGCCGAAATGTGTAGAGATGCTGAAATGTGTAGATGCTGAAAGTGCATGCCAAAATGTGGTGATGCCGAAATGTGTAGTGATGCCGAAATGTAGATGCCCAAATGTGTAGCGATGCCGAAATGTGTAGTGATGCCAAAATATGTAAAGATTCCCAAATGTGTAGTGATGCCAAATGTAGTGATGCCTAAATGTGTAGTGATGCCAAAATGTGTAGAGATGCCCAAATGTGTGTGTAGCACAGAGAGAAACTTCTAGATCCATAACAACTAATGTGACGGTTTTTATAGGCTCTTTTTCATCCCCACCATATCCTTGGAAGCACCACGAGAGATCTAGCGGGGACTTTACCATGACCTGAAATATCCATTGGTCATCACCGTGATCAAATCAGGAACCGTCAGGTGGACAGTTGAGTGTTTTATCACACAACCATCTGTTCCCCCCCCACCGAAATGGACAATTTTAAGGTTTCTAGTACCTTTCACCCCCCACCACAAAGCCGGGAGTGTAATGGCCATAGATGCACCACGGCAGACATAAAGGGAACTGTAGCCAAGACCTGAAAAATGTCAGTGGTCTTCACTAGAGATCGAACTACTTCTTCAGGTCGACAGACAGTCGAGCGTCGATTTCAGACCATCCGTCCCCCCTGCCCAAATGTGTAGAGATGCCCAAATGTGGTTTTCAGCTGTATAAATGGGTAATCTGTAGATTCGTTTCTCTTTGGTTTGTATGTTGACTGCTACGGTTGAGTTAAGACAATTTATCTCTGCCTCTCACCCATTCCCTCTTCTACAAATATTGTCTACAAACGATTGACAGACTTGTATTTATATATTTTCGCAGCTATATTTAAATTAACTTGCTCCCCAAAATCATGGCAGATCATTATATCTTTCAATGCGGTGAATTTTAATTACCTAGAGGGGGTTGTTCTATGATGGCGGGAAAAGACTGGCGGGAAAGCTATAGAAGTGGGAGCCTAGAGGCTGAAGAAAGCCTGAGTGTGGCTAGTAGCCACACTTCACTTCACATTAGTTGTGTGGTTTTGCGATCCAAACCATACCGCTCTTGTCTGGGCCTAAGAGTTAGCCCTTCGATCATGAACAGTCAAGTCGTGGAGTTCATTCTTGTGTCTAAGCTGTTAATTGACGAGCTGTCATGTGTTTTGCTTCGTATAGTCGTGATTCCTGAGTTCTTGGTACAGAAAAGAATTAATAGGAGTCGGGCTCGAGTTACTGGGACGATACTCGAAACACAACTCAATAGCCATAGTACCCACAGACTCACAACCACAGTATTAGGACTCTATATATCTCTCATTACAACGGCCGTCACAACATCAACCTACCAGCGTCTTGATGATCATACACAGTTTGTGGCAGTACATATGGGTGACCTGGTCAATCTGTTTCTGCCTCTATGGTTTGTAGCCACGCTGTGCTGACCTGGTCAATTGGTTCTTCTCTGTTCTGTAGCTGCCATTGAACAGGGAAAATGGTCCAGTTACCAGCAGTTTAAACGTAATTTAAAGTATGCAACGTTATATCCAATACATTCTTGTAATGATTCCATGTATATAACAGTTTCTATTACTGTATATCCGATGTAAAAGAAATGTTATATGGCATGAAAATTCTATACCAGCTCCGTCAGCTGTTAATACCACAGGTCTGATTTATGTTGCTTTAATCGGAGACAAGGCTAGTATCGACTATGCACCACTTAACACAAAGTAAGAAAATGTTTTATAACAAATATTTCTTCACGAAAATAGGTAATAAAAGGATAAAACGTATAGTTCATAAACTTCTTTTTACATCAATTTTACCAACAGGAAGGGTTTTCTTATTGTTATATAAATACATGTATGTAATCTATATTTTATATGGTATATTATATATACATTACATTCCTATATGGTATATTATATATATATATATGTACATTTATATAGGGTATATATTATATATATACATATATATATATATATATATATACATATATATATATATATATATATATATATACAAGCACATTTATATAGGGTATATATTAGGGTGGTCCATGAAGGAATTAAAAAATTCTCTCAGATTTAATAGCACACCATCTGAAAACGTTTGTTTTGGTCCTTAAGAACTTGCATAACAAAAATTGGCCAAATATATCAACATTTAGAGGTTGCTCAAGACCCCAGTCTTCTAATGCACAGTATATACTATTGGTTTTGTTATTGCGCCATTTATTCATTTACTCATATCTGCTCATAATGTGCTGAATAATTGTCTAATGAGTATTTAATTGTAGTAATAAATATTCTATAGCAACGTTTTATAGTTTATGTTCACAGATGCCATGTTGTTTGTTGAACAATTTGCTGTTATTTTGATAATATTGCCTGTCATTTTGACAAATAAAATCTGTTAATCATGTAAGGTTTCTCTGATGCTGACTACACAGTACAGAATTAGAGACTCATGGCAAAACCAAAAGTTGAAGCTAGTTTAACTCACAGTAAAACTGAAGTATGGCTTATTGACATTTACAAGATGTGCACAATTGTTAAATTGTCTTGGCCTACAACTGGTGATGTGCTGAAAGTGTTTTGCTATCAATATCATACAGAAAGAAAACAGTTTCTGGAAAGTGCCAAACTAACTTCATATCAGATATTGAGACTATGGAATAAGGTTGAAAATCTTCAACAACATATGATACACATGTTAATGAAAAACTAAAATCTGTTTTTGAAGACACGCATTATTAAGAAAAATAAGGGAAAAGCAAGTGTTGCACAACGACTCAGGAGAAAAAATTGAAACAAAATGTAAACCATTTGATATTGCTCACCAAGAAGCTGAAGAAGCAGAATCAAAATTCATGAGAACAGTGTATTTTTGGAGGACCAGAGGAGCACTAGTAAAATGAAAATGAGTGGCATTGATAAACAGCTGTCAAAGAAGGAAGTTCGTGCTGAAGAAAGTAAAACAAAAAGATGAAGACAGAAAAATGCGAAAAGAGCATCAAAGAAAGCAAGTGCCCAGTCATCAATAACAACAATGCCACCGATGCAGTAACGGTGAAAGTGAAGAAAACGAAGAACAACAACAGCACAAAGACAAAGATTATGAAATTGAAATTCCACTATACTATAAAAAGCAATTGTGTGACTTTACAATGTAGAAGAGTCTTCAGAATTAGACATTGCAACCAAAAACCTAGAGTTCTTCAGGATATGTTGTCATCTCCGGATACACCAGCACCTTGACAGAATAAACCTATCAGACAGGAAGCCAATACATTAGTAGCCACGCCAGAGCGCAAAGCCAGCGGCCAGAGTCTTGATAATGCAGCACTGTCTCCTTCCACTGTACATCGCAAATGATTAACACATCAATCAGTCATTGAAAGTCACGTACGGGAACAGTTCTTGGCTCGTGATAAGACACCATTACTGGTTCATTGGGACAGCAAAATCATGACGATACAGCAAAGAGTACTGATCCACACCAGAGGTGTGCGGATTCGAAATTTATCAATGATCCGCGTCCGCAGAATCTTACAACATTGGTCTGCGGACCAGTCCGCGCGTCCGCATAGCTGAAATTTAGCTGTTTAAATGACTTGAAATTTTTTTTTTTATGGTAACGCTAAAGAAGATCCGCGTCAGTCCGCGAGTCCGCAACTTAACCATACAATGCGTCCGCTGTCAGTCCGCGGATTCGAAAAGTCTGCGGATCTGCGTCCGCAGCGGACGCGTCCGCTGTCCGCTCATTTGATCCACCCTCAAATACAGACAGAGCTGCTGTTGATGTCACAGGCTGTAACACCGAGAAAATATTGGGTATCACTAAAATTGCAGCAGGCACAGGTCAAGCACAGGCCAATGCAATATAACAGCGTTCAATCTGTGGGAACTAACTGAAGACATTATAGTCATGTGTTTTGATACTACTGCTGCAAACACAGGTACAAAGTGGAGCATGTGCCTTGCTCGAGAAAATGCTTCACAGAAATCATGTTATGTGCATGCTGTCATTATATACAGCCAGCCCTAACATTGCAATGTTTGAACGATTCAGAACATATTGGCCAAAATTAAATCCTGCAAACTACAAACCACTTGATGATACCAGCTTAAGTCATACTGTATGCTACAGATGTTTGATCTGATGTGCCATTTTTAAAAAGCTTTCTGTCCGCCGAAAGATCATACACATACCATGAGAAGACTACAAAGAAATGATAGAAATCTGTCTTACAGTTAAAGGCTGGTTCAATCTCCAGTGAGGACCACGGACATTTTTCAGGTCTTGGCTGTCCAGTGAATGACCAAGCTGATAGTTAGTACTGCTTTCGTATTCCAGAGGCCTACCATATGGCCAGATGGATGGCCAAAGTTATATACTGTTGGAAAATTTTTCTGTTCAGAGACTAATTTAAACTGACTGTATCTGAAACTAAGAATTTGACAGAATGTGTGTATTTGCCACTAATATTATGTGTCCCGTACGGATTTAAGGCCCTATGCCGGTAATGCACCAATTAATGATATACAACTGCTGAACAAGGATTGATCAGTACTCTGAAATCAACAAAAAAAAATAGCAACTGTTGCCACAAAAACTACAAAGTCATTTGTGGCATCTCGGCCCAGAATTGGTCTGACTGGCATTATTCTCAACAAGGTAGTAAACACTGAAAAGAAATTGATGGTGGAGGTACGATTGCAGCTGGTTCTGATGTCAATGTCAGAGGACTTAATTTTCCTCCCATCAATGTTGAGCAACTGAAACAAATACTACTACATGAACTAATATCATCCACCACAACTGCTGCACTGCTTTCAATTGGACTGGATGTTGCATTTCAAATGGCATTGATTCTGGTGAACATATTCACATTTCAACAAGCAGCCAATGTTGTAAAACTAAAAGCCTTAACGACACAGCAGAACGTTCTATTGCATTGATGACAACATTCAGTCAGTCAATAACCAAATCTGACATTGAAATGCAAAAACTGACAGGCGGTCAAAGACAACGTGAGCGCATTCCCTGACTTTCAAAAGCCAGCCTGGCTTATGCCAAAATGCATATGAAGTGATTGTCAACAAGATGGTATTTGCAATAATGCCAACAACAGTGAATCAGACTTGACAATATGTTTCATTGCAAATGTACAGATTATTTCGACTACTACGGTTAGTATTGTTGTAGCCTAATGATTAATGAACAGCCAATTAGTACATTGACCTGTGTTGTAACTGATTAATTGCAACATAGCATGCAAAAATAAATAGTTAATGAGCAACCTGTAATTATTGTCTGAATTCAATTACATTTTAATGCAAGTTTAATTTTATAAAGGGAGTAAACAAATGACAGGGTATGCAATCTCAAATACATTTTTTTTCTTGGACCGTGGGCATCGTCGGCAATCCGTCCGTCTCGAGAGACGATGGTGTAGTTGGCATGAGTCTACAACACCGCCGGGAATGGCTGTGCAGTCCGACTTGGGAGTGGCAATCCCTACGCACTTGCTTCTTCACACTTGAAGATAGTTGGTTGTTGTTGTAGTTGTTGTAGCTGTTCTTTTTCCGCTTCCGTCTTGTTCTTTTCAGGGCAGCATTATCCCGTCGCTCAGCCTCTGCGCGCAATGAACCCCGCCGGACAGCGAGCCTACGAGTGGCGGTCGGCTGCTTGGCTCTCCCAGGAGTTGGGGTTAATGGAGCACTCTTTCATATCCTTTTTGCAGGTGTCTTTGTAGCGCATTTTAGGTCGCCCTGTTTTCCTCTGGCCGGTAAATCTTAACTCGCCATATAGGCTCGGGATGCGGCTCGCGTCCATTCTTTTGACATGACCGAGCCATCTGAGGCGTCTCCGCTGAGAACTGCAAACAAGCTGTCTGGTGTTGGCCTCTAAATCTCCCCGGTGTTGGGGATCTTGTCTTGCCACTTTATTTGCATAATGTCGCAGGCACTCCCATGTGGAAATTGTTTAGCTTTCTTTCGTGCTCGCGTAAGTGGTCCACGTCTCGCATCCAGAGGAGGGTACTAAGTATGCAGGCCTGGTAGACGCGCAATCTGGTATTTTCGGTGAGGCTGGGGTTTCCCCACACACGCTGTTTTAGTCTCGCCATGACTGTTGCTGCCCTGAACATTCGCAATCGATCTCCGGGTCTATGGATAGCGAGCTGGAGATGGTGGACCTGAGGTAAGTGAAGTTCTCGACGACTCCTAGGGTGTGCCCATCGATGTCAATGCTTGGGGGTGTATCTGTACTCCTGTGTCATGACATTCGTCTTTTTCAGGCTGATAGTCAGTCCAAACTCTCTGCATGTATGGGAGAGGGTGGTACAAGCTGCTGCAGTCCGTTCAGTGTGTGATGTCAAGGCTGCGTCATCAGCAAAGAGCAGCCTGCGAATTAGGACCTTTTGTGACTTTGGTCTTTGCACGGGAGGCGGGCTATGTTATAGAGCTTGCCATCGGACCTTGTATGGATGCAAACACCCTCGCTGCAATCCTTGGCGGCGCATTGAGGAGCATGGAAAGAAAATGCCGAAGAGTGTAGTGCAAGACGCAGCCCTGTTTACTTCCGCCGCTGACTGGGGAAGGCCCCGGAGATTGCGCCGTTGTAGCAAAACCGTGCTATGCATGTTGTCGTGGAAGGATGACCACTGCAAGCAGGTGGGGCAGCTAATCTTTTTGCAGCAAGCTGGAAGAGTCCACTTCGACTTAATAGATCAAACGCCTTTGTGAGAAGGTCGACGAAAGCGATGTGGAGTGGCACTCTGCTGTTCCTGACACTTCTCTTGAAGTTGACGTAGTGAGAAGATCATGTCCACTGTTGATCGGCCAGCCCTGAAGCCACACGGTGACTCTGGGTAGACTCGGGAGGCGAGGGCCTGCAGGCGGTTTAGAGCGACGCGGGCGAAAAGCTTTGGTTGACGATGTTGAGGAGGGAGATGTCTCTGGTAGTTATTACAGTCGCTCCGGTCCCCTTTTGTTCTTGTATAGTGTGATAATTTTGGCATCCCTCGCCATGTCTTGGGGGATATAGCTCCTGTTCCCAGCATCGACTTAAGAGGTCGTGCAATGGCTTTAGCAGTGTTGGTTTTCTGCCTTTCAGAACTTCTGGGTGGGATTCCATCGCTACTGGTGCCTTTCCCGTTTGCAGGTTGATGGCTTTCTTGGACCAATTCCTAGTATATATATATATATATATATATATATATATATATATATATATATATATACATACATGTGTACATTTATATATAGAGGGTATATATATATATACTTACATATGTACATTTATATAGGGTATATATATATATATATATACATATATGTGTTCCTCTCTCCTTCGTCCATCCTCCTCCCTCCTTTCCTTCCTCTCTCTCTCCATGCCTCCTCTCTTTCTCTATCTCTTCCTCCCATTTTCTTCCCATCCTCTCCCTTCCTCTCCTTCCTTCCTCTCCCTCCCCTAACCCCTCTCCTTTTCTCCTCTCTCCCACCCTCTCTCCTCCTCCTCTCTCCCTCCCCTACCCCTTTTCTCTCCCTCTCCCTACCCTCTCTCCCTCCCTTCCTTTCTCTTCCTCTCCCTTACTCCCTCTCCTCTGCTCCTTCTCCCCATCTCCCTCTCCCCTCCTTCTCCCCCTGTCCATCCCCCTCCTTCCTCTCTCCTCTCTCCCTCTCCCAATTCTCCTTTCCCCTGCTCCCTCTCTCTCTTATCTCTCTCTTTATCTTCTCTTTCTCCCTTCCCCCCCTCTCTCTCTCTCTCTCTATATATATATATATATATATATATATATATATATATATACTTATTATTATGGCTTCACACTTCTTCTAAAATCCTTCTTCATTCCTTTACCTTTCAAACTGTACAAATCAGAGAGCATGAAAAACAACAATTCTTTGCATCACAAAGGCACAACAGCACCAGCGCGCAAGTTCTATTCGATCATATGGAAATGACGTCACAGAGGAATTTTATTTATGGCGCCGTCGAGATTACTTTAATGTAGTAAAATAGTAAAATAAAAAAAAATTAATTACAATTAAACTACCCATCGAGATGAAACGAAACCTATCCTATAACCTTCCCCATGTAATTATGTATGTGTAACAAATTTCACGTTATTTGTTTGTCTGGATCTTGGTTATAAGGGAACAGACAGATAGACAGTATTAGACAACAAATGCGTCTTATATATATATATATATATATATATATATGGGCGTGTATATATATTAGGCTACCATCCAGATCCTGTTCCTGCTGCTGGATTCCGGCAGTTTTGTATCAAATCCGGTTCCGATTCCGGTTCCGGTTAAATGTGCCGGATTTAAGCCGGATTTCTTTGTTGTTTGAAATTTGTAAGAAATTTTTTTAGCGCAACATAATTTTGAAATATTTAGCGCTATACAATTGAATTAAAACAATAACTTCTTCTTTGCTTTTTTAAAGCTACAATAACATCGATCGCTTTTAGTTCTATATGTAAGTAAAAATATATTAAAACGGAAGATTTTAATCGTATAAAGTCTAATACGGCACCTTAGCATAGATATGCACCTTGCCTTCTGCTACTATTGATTCTGTGTTTTCTATAAACTATATTTAGCTATCAAAGTTTAAATTCTTTAAAGAGCAGACAACGATCTATTTTTGGGCGTCTACAGTCTAAAAATAGTTCAAATAATTTATTTTTCTCTGTTTATTTTTAGAGCATCTTCGAAAAAAATGCTCTATTGTCCCCGTTTTGTCTGTCTGTCTGTCTGTCTGTCATCACCCTAGATCTCAACAACCATACGTCCTAGACCCATGATGTATATATCATTTTGTAGGTCTTGGCCTGCTAAGAAAAGAGACTTTTTTTCCATTTTGCGATCTGACCTCTCAGGGCCGTAAAAAGGAGGCTTATAAAGTACCGTTATAAATTACCGTTATATAATCTATATTAATAATGGAGCGCCCTATATCTCAGCAACCATAAGTCCTAGACCCATGATGTATACATCATTTTGTGTGGTCTGGCTCGCCATGTGTACATATCAAAAGTTAATTTTCATGATAGGACCTCTGAGGGCCGGGCTTCAGGGCTCCTAAGGGGCTTATATATTATATATATGGCCCCATTCTACACCTTGTACGTTCAATAGCTCCAGTTCATTTGTGAAATACTGCAGCACTTTAAGCTCAAATTTCAAGATTTATTAAGAAACTCATCAAATGAAATAGTAAGCTTGTGGTCTGAGTTTAATTGAAAGTATCAGAGCTATGCAACAATTCGACGGAGTTTTCGGACGAATAAATGACTACAATTTCGAATGTTTTCAATTATGAGTCCTATTTCAGTAACCACAAACCACTTGTAGTTAGATTTAAGAGAAAATATTTTTTTTTCAAATATAAAGAAACGTCTTTATAAGTATTCTTTTACAGATATATGCATTAATAAATTGAATTTATAAACATTTCCAAAATTTACAAATATTTACTGAAAGCTAACAAACGTACTGATACATAACATGAAAATGCGCTAACACGTCCTGTGTCCAGAATGGAACAGGCTTAATTGCTTGTTTAATTTAGTGGTTGTCACGATTTGGATAAAATTCTCACATATTTAGATAAATAACTTTGAAGATTACTTTAATTGAACATTAAAGTGATATTGATTTAGATCTGAAATCCATTTTATTTTGCGTTTTATGGGAAATATTCAGATAATGATTTAAAGGAAAGTATGAATGAAATAAGGTTTGGTAACGTCACTATGGAAAACTAAAGAAATGAACTATCAAGTGGTGCCACAGTATCTATTTATTTTTTGGATTCATGTATCAATAAAATGTTTATTATACTTTCTTAAATATGTGTTAGCCATGTCTTTGTTTGATTGTATGAAATCAAGTTAAATTAGGTACAGCTTTATTAAATTAAATTTTAAAACAATGAACCTGTTATTTTGACAGAGTTATCTTTCTTAACTCAAGATTGTAAAGGGTTTTAGCTGCATTCTTCATGATCTAAATGGCAAAATTGTTGCTATCTAGACCTTAAAACTAAATTTTTATTCTATTTTTCATTCTTATATCTTTTTTCATTTTAGGCGAGAACTTACTACTTCTGTTCGGAAGAGTTGCTACTATTTAATTTGGTAAATCCGGTTCCTGTTCCGATTTCGGCAGGATTCAAATATTAAATCTGATTCCGGTTCCGATTCCTGCAGATCTAAAATTACAATCCGGTACAGCCCTAATATATATATATATATATAGATACATATGTACATTTATATAGGGTATATACATACATATATATACATTTATATAAGGTATATCTCTATACTTATAAGACGCATTTGTTGTCTGTCTGTCTGTCTATTCCCTTATAACTCAAGATCCAGAAAACCTAATAACGTGAAATTTGTTACACATACACATAATTACATGGGGAAGGTTATAGGACATGTTTCGTTTCATCTCGATGGGTAGTTTAATTGTAATTAATTATTTTTATTTTAGTATTTTACTATATTAAAGTAATCTCGACGGCGCCATAAATAAAATTCCTCTGTGACGTCATTTTCCGGAAACTCCTATTGTAAACATGGTGAAATCAATAGTCATATCTATTTACCTATCGTTTTATGTATTCAGAAGATTAAAATTAAAGGTGCACTTTAATGAACCGAAATACGTTAATTAAAATGTTTCTGTGACATTATTAACATTATTAATACTATCTCAATGGGTAGTTTAATTGTAATTAATATTTTTAGTATTTTACTATTCAATGCAAAGGAATCCCCTGTATTCGCGCACCAAGTGAATGTGTAATTGAACGGACGGAGAAGAAAGGTTAGGGACGGAAAAAAAATGTTTTTTTTTTTTTTCATGCTGTGCGCCTGGCTTTGGCCGGGATTAAAATACGGTTTTCTGTTTATTTAAGAAGCGTAATTTGACGTTTAATTGAAGCAGAGAGAGGGAGGGGGGAGTGAGATAAAGAGAGAGGGGGCAGGAGGAAAGGAAGGAGGGGGTAAGGGGACGGGGGAGAGAAGAAGGGAGGGAAAGGGAGGGAGGTGGTAGGGAGGGAGATAAATGGGGAGGAGGAGGGTTGGAGCGAGAGAGGGGAGGGAGAGAAAGGAGGGAAGGAAAGAGAAAGGAAGGGGAGTAGGGAGGGAGATAGAGGGGGAGGGAGGGAGAGAGAGGAAATGTGAGATCGGGGGGAGAAGGAGAGAGGAAGAGGGGGAGAGAGGGAGACGGGAGAGGGAGAGAGAAAGGAGGGAGGGAGGGGGTAGAGGGAGAGAAATGAGAGGAAGAGAGAGGGAGAGAGAGGATGGAAGAAATGGGAGGGAGTGAGAGATAAAGAACTAGAGGGGGGTGAAAGGGAGGGAGAGAGGGGGAGGAGGAATGGAGGAAGGTGGAGAGAGGGGGGGACGGGGGTGAGAGAAGGAGGGAGGGAGATAGGGAGAGAGAGGGAGATGGGAGAGAGAGGGAGATGGGAGAGTTTGGGAGGGGAAGTAGAGGGAAGGAGGGATAAAGGGAGAGAGGGAAAGAGAAAGGGAGAGAGGGGGTAGGAAGGGAGAGAGAGGAGAGGGAGGGAGAGAGAGAGGAAGGGGAGAGGGGTAGGGAGAAAACAAAAGGTAAACAAAAAAACTTATTTTAAACCCGGGCAAAGCCGGGTACTCTGCAACTATATATATATATATATATATATATATATATATATATATATATATATATATATATATACTTTATAAACGCATTTGTTGTCTGTCTGTCTGTTCCCCATAACTCAAGATCCAGAAAACCAAATACGTGAAATTTGTTACACATACACATAATTATATGGGGAAGGTTATAGGACATGTTTCGTTTCATCTCGATGGGTAGTTTAATTGTAATTAATTATTTTTATTTTAGTATTTTACTATATTAAAAGTAACTTTGACGGCGCCATAAATTAAAATTTCTATGTGACGTCATTTCCCGATGATACATTTTTAAAAGAGGGGTTACTTCCGGAAACTCCAATTGTAAACATGGTGAAATCAATAGTCATATCTTATTTACCTATCGTTTTATGTATTCAGAAGATTAATATTAAAGGTGCACTTTAGTGAACTCGAAATACGTTAATTGAAATGTTTCTGTGACATTATTAACATTATTAATACAATCCCAATGGGTAGTTTAATTGTAATTAATATTTTTAGTATTTCTTACTATTCAATGAGGGAATCCCCTGTATTCGCGCACCAAGTGAATGTGTAATTGAACGGACGGAGAAGAAAGGGGTTAGGACGAAAAAAATATTGTTCTTTATTTTTTTCATGCCAAAAAAGTGGGCCCGGCTTTGCATGGATTAAAATACGGTTTTCTGCTTATTTAAGAAGTGTAATTGACGTTTTGATTGTACAGAGAGAGGGAGGGGGAGAGAGATAAAGAGAAAAAGGGGGGATGTGGAGTGAGAAGGGAAAAGGAGAGGGCAGGGAGGGGGAGAGAAGGAGGGATGGAAAGGGAGGGTTGGAGAGAGAGGGAGGGAGAAAGGGAGGGAAGGAAAGAGAAAGGAAGGGGGAGTAGGGAGGGAGATAGAGGGGGAGGGAGGGAGAGAGGGATAAAGAAAGAGGGAGGGAGAGAGATAGAGAGAGAGGTGGAAGGAGAGGGAGAGAGAGGAAATGAGGGAGGGGGAGGGAGAGAGAGGAAGAGGGAAAGAGAGGGAGACGGGAGAGGGAGAGAGAAAGGAGGGAGGGAGAGAGGGGGTAGGGAGGAGAGAAAAGGGAGGGAAGGAGAGAGGGAGAGAGAAGATGGAAGAAATGGGAGGGAGTGAGAGATAAAGAGATAGAGGGGGCAGGAGGGAGAGGAGGTAGTGGAGGAAATGGAGGAAGGTGGAGAGAGGGGGGACGGGGGTGAGAGAAGGAGGGAGGGAGGTAGGGAGAGAGAGGGAGATGGGAGAGTTAGGGAGGGAAGTAGAGGGAGGGAGGGATAAAGGGAGGGAAAGAGAAAGGGAGAGATGGAGTAGGAAGGAAAGAGGGGAGGGAGAGAGAGGAAGGAAGAGGGGGGGTAGGGAGAAACAAAGGTAAATAAAAAATTTATTTTAAAACTCCGGGCAAAGCCGGGTTCTTGCAACTAGTATATATCTATACTTATAGCATTTGCTGTCTGTCTGTCTGTATGTCTGTCTGTTCCCTTATAACTCAAGATCCAGACACAACCAAATAAAGTGAAATTTGAAAACATGTACACATAATTATATGTAGTTAGTAGGACATGTTTCGTTTCATCTCGATGGGTAGTTTAATTGTAATTAATTATTTTTATTTTAGTATTTTACTATATTAAAAGTAATCTCTGACGGCGCCATAAATAAACTCTTTTGCACGTCATTTCCCGATGATCGAATAGAACTTGCGCGCTGGTGTTGTATTGTGCCTTTTGTGCCGCAAAGAATTGTTAATGTTTGTTCATGCTTCTCGATTTGTACAGTTTAAGGGAGGTAAATGAATGAAGAAGGATTTTAGAAGAAGTGTGAAACTATTATAATATGTATATATATATATATATATATATATATATATATATATATATATATATATATATATATATATATATATTAGTGCATCACCACAATAGAGGAAAAATTGATTGTTTGTTTTTGAGCTGTCTATGTTTCTAATTTGTTCTGATATCATTAATACAATAACTTGTGTAAAATATTTTCAAATCAGAGTTGATTTAGAGGTCCCCCCCCTCCCCCCCCGCACAAGAAATCACAAAACACGCAAAGAAAAAAAAGTCGTCTAGCTCATAAAAATTACATTAAAGTATTAAATTATTTATTACTGTTGCAGTTAATTCAGTGTCACTTTGTTTGTAAGGTTTACGCACATTTGAGATGTTTTTGGCGGTCCATTTCTACCAATTGAAGAATATTTTGAAAATGTTCATCCGTTCGCGCTGCTTCAACAACCTCTCTCGGCACAATCGTTAACAACGTTAATAGCAGCAACATTTTCTGTACTGGCAATGTAAGAAGCTGTTTGGCACCAATCATCAGACAGTTAGAGGAATCCTGTGTCCAGTTGAAGTCTGTATATAGTAAACCACGAGTCAACTCCAGCCAGATCACACAACCGAGTTTTAGAATCAATTGATTGAATCGTGGTTTTCCCCAACCATTTCCAGATCGATTCTATGAAGTTTGGAGGGCAACCACTGGTCGAAGCCTTAACAGAGAATCTGCTAGAGCTCGCTTTTCCAACACAGGTACTTCATTGCTGAACAGAGCAAGTGGGACTACTTCAGCAGTGATGTACCACAGATGCCTATTCAGGGCACGGATTGTTGATTTGGATATGTCTCGTTGACATCGTTGTAATCCAAAAGTCGCTTGTAGAGCTGTAGATCATTCCATGGTATCATAACTCTGCAAGTGAGCCACATCATCATGCCACTCAAAGTTTAAGGCATTCAAATTCCTATTCCAGTTTAAGCTGGTGTGAAGACTATGTAACAATTTTCTTTCTTTCTCAGAAAAAAAATCATCTATGGCTGAATACTCAATCCAAAATGTATAGTTACAAAACACTGGTCATTAAGCTAAAATTAAATATTTATTTTTTTATTTATACTTTTTAATATCTATGATGCAAGGAATCGGAACTGAGATTGAAGTTTTGGGATAGAATTGAAGTTGAATCAGCATTGATAAAAATTCTGGTTTGATTAATTAATAAATGCTAATGCTTAATGCAGCTGTAACTATTCTAGAGAACTCAGGCACATTCAAAGCTAATTTATTATGCCATTTTATAAAATGCAACAGGTCTCACTCTGGCTATATACTAGAAACACTATAAGAACCACACAACAGTCAATTAAACAATATTAAGAAAATGGCTATTTGGATTTGTCTACCACTGTAATACAATGATTAATCAGTCTGAATACAAATAATAAATTTAATAATTTGTGTCGATTAAAACCGTGGTAATTTCAATAAAACATTTTAATTATGCCTTAATTTTGATTAAAAAAAATAAACTGAACAGCAGTTCTAAAAAAATTGCCAAGAAATTAAAAAACATTTCATAGCAATTTACTTTAGGGAAAACAAAACAAACATATAGTTAGAAGATACCTATAGTAATATATGTCATATTTTCCAGCTGAGACACCAGATGACCGCTGAACTGCCCTGAACTTCCAGCCATTAGAAAGCTCTCGCCATTCTTCTTTATTTTTAGCTTTTCGCACTGGAATGTTTGATGACTTTTTAGAAGTCTTGGGTGTCTCTGCCAATGTCTGACTTTCTGTTTCTGGTTCAGATGGATCTGTGTTTAGCGTATCTGTGAGAGGAATCTCTGAACTCTCCTGTGAAGCTAGTGGCACTGAAATCTCAGTAGCCAATGTTGAGCGTCTGCCTCTCTTTGCTTTACCTGAAACTGGAGGGTTTTCACTTGTCATCGACTCTTTCAACTCACGCCTGATGAAGAGCAAGTTTTAAAAATATTAATATAGTTGTGCTGATTTTATTTCTTCAGAAATCACCCAAGATATCAACTAATTATCAAAAGCTCAAGTTTATTTCTTTATGATATGATAAATGCAAACAATGCAACTACTGACTTTATGTTTTGTTTTACACATAAAGCTTTAAAAAATGAATAATGTTACAATAGATAAGGACTTTTTGTGTGATATTTTCTGGAAATCCTTTCACTTATTAAACTTTGATAGTTAAAACATAAGTTTGGACAAATTATAACTAAAAAAAAAATTACAGATTCAAGCCAACAGATACTTATATAAAGATAATAATTAAAAAGTATACATGTATTAAGTAGTTAAAACTTTTAATTTGTACTTCATAAATATTTTAAAGCAAGCCTTTCATGTGAATCTATGTTAAAACATTTTCATTAAAATATTCCTTTCAACATAATTTTTAATCACTTTATACGAAAAATTGAGAAAAAAATATTTTCAAAAGGTACTCACATTTTAGTAGTTATTTTCCGTTGCCTCTTGTTTGACACAATAGGTTCTGCAGTCTCAGAATCAGCCTTACTTTTGTTATCGGCATGAGTAATGGCCTGACCATTTTCAGGCTGTGGCTCAGAGGCTGCATCGGTGGCTTCAACTGGTGCTGGAGGCTCAAAAAATGGCTGACTATCTGTTGAAGAGGCTAAACTATCTGATGTCTTAGTAACTTCTTTACTGGTTCTCTCTTTTTCCACATCATCACTATGCTGTGATTTATCTGGCACTTCTTGATCAGTGTTACTAATTTTTTCATTCATCTGTCGAGATACTGATTCTTCCTCTTCTTCATCTGTAGGTTTTTCTTTTGTTCTCTTCTCAGCATCAACAAGTATACCATCAAGATCTTTATCCTCAACTAGTTTATCTTCGTTCTCCTCAGACTGGTCACCAGTATCCTCTTCAACCATTTTGTCAGTGGGATCATCTTCCTCGATGGATCTTTCATGCAATGATGAGCTGTCATCTGACATAGATTTTTCATCCTCTAAATCCAAAATCACGTCATCAGGTTCATCCTCATTTTCTAAAGCACTGTCATCTTCATTAGCACTGTCATCTTCATTAATTACTTTCTCAGCTGAGTCACTGTCTTCAGGACTACACATAGCTTTAATGATATCCTCATCTTCATCAGCTATTTGTTCACTGGCTACACTGCCACATGCTGCGCCAGTTTCAACAACATCTTCATTAGCATTAGGCTCACTAGCACTGTCATCCACTAAACTATCATCAGCAGCAGCATTGCTCACTTCATTAGTATTAGCTTCAATAGCACTTCTATCCTCAATACCAGATTCAACAATGCTGCTCTCTTGGTTAGCATTAGACTCACCAACGCTATCGTCCACTAAATTATCATCAGCAACATTGCCCTCTTCACTAGCATTTGCATAAATGGTACTTGTGTCCACTAAACTGGTATCAACAGCACTGCTGTCATCATAAAAATTTACCTCTTTAGTGCTGTTTTCAACTAGACTAGATTCAACAGCACTGCACTCTTCCTCAGTGCTGTTGTCCGCTAAACTAATCTCAGCTGCATCACTTTCATGTGTGATGTCTTGTTCAGAGTTGCTGTTATCTGCTAGACTAATTTCAACAGTGTCATTCTCGTTTGTAATGTCCCCCTCACTGTCTACCAAACTGGTCTCACAAACGACTGGTCCTTCATTACTCACACATTTAGACTCATCCACAGGAGAGCCCTCATTTATGTTGCTTTCTTCTGGCTCCTCTTGATCCTTAGCATCAGTTTCAGCAATATTGTGGTGTGCTTTATCAATTTGTGCAGTTCCTGGGTTAACATCTGCAATAGCTGTAACCGAGTCATTGTAGATACTTTCAGAATCTTCAGAGTGATCAGTGTTTGTCTCAGTTATTATTTTTTCTGTTGTGTCCATTTCAACAGTAGTAGGGTCGCTGCGCTCAGAGGTCATTAAAACTTCTGAAGGCTCTTCAGGGTTTTCTGGCTTTGCGAGCTCTTGATCTGCATCATTAGAGTTCACATGGTGACTAACTTCTCCTGAGTTTTCTTCTAAATTACTTTCCTTATCTTCAGATTGTAAGTTATTGTCAACATCCAATGTTTCTGTTCCGCATAGTGATGAATCATTCAACTCTGAAGCTACACTTTTTTCCCCAATTTCACCTTCTATTATTTCTGCTTCTGGGTTATCCATAGTCAGCCAGCTGTAATGACAAAGAAAAAAACCTTTATATTAAAGCTACTACAAACAAAATAAACTGTCTAGGTGTGTACGTTTGTGTGGATATCATTTCAACCTGACTGCATTATTATCATTCATTTAATTTTGGTATCTTTAAAAAATTTAAATATAAGGTTGTATTATACACAAAAATGATATACATAATACAGATTAATAAAAATAAATTTAAAAATGATCAAAACATCATCTTAAACTATAGCATTAATTCTCTGAACAAATTATTGAAACTTGTTTTTACTGTTCATTTATAAATGAGTATTACACAAATGACACAATGCTATATATCCAAATTTTGCAGAGTTGTAAAATCACTGTATCTGAATTTAACATCAATCTCTCCTAATTTTTACATTAGCTGTCACCGTTACTATATCAGGTAACAAAAACAAAAATCAAACCAAATTTATCCATCAATGAAATCACTGACTGAAATTGTGCATCAAAGCAGTGTCTATTGCGATATAAAATCCATATTTTCAAATATTTCATAGGACAAAAGACTGGAAAAAAAATTATACTGTAAGGCATCTCCTGCTTGATAAATTTATTGAACTCTATGTGGAGCAAAGGGCTGCTTCTGTGAACTTTTAAGGGGCCTTTTTCAGTTCACCCCATGTCAGGCTGAATCTCTAATCATAGGTTATCTAGAAAATAATATTTCATCCACATCGGATATGATACAGTTTTTGTGAAATTTAAGATACAGTTTTTGTGAAATTTAAGAGTTAATTTTATTAATGTAAAAAAAAAAAATCATAAAATTTTCCAAGATAGTATAAAAAAAAATAAGATTAGATTTTGACTAACAGTTACAAATTATGACATTTATTATATCTTACGAGTAATATACAATATTCTTTAAAATTACTTATATGTTGTTTTTTGTCTTCTTTTGGAATAAAATCCTAACATAAAGTCATTCACTGATGATTTATTTTAAAATCTGCATTTATGAAAATAGTATCTCCCCATCAATGAGATGTTCAGCAAAACTTTTACTAAAAGGGACTTTTTTACATTTAAATATATGACTGAATAAGAAAATAACTATTTTAAAATATTTCTCTTCGAAAAATCTATAACATTATTTATTAACCTCATAATTATTTCAACAAAAACATTGTTGTGGGCTAATGGGTGTAACTAAAATAATTAATGGCCTACACTTTAGTTCCAGTAGTAATTATACATCATAGTTTTATATATAAGAAAATACTTGTCAATTTATAACTTTGTATCTTTGCAATTAATAGAGCCTTAGCAATTTGAATTGTGTAATGTTTTCAAAAATTCAGTTTTAAGAAAAGGAGGAAATAAATTAGCAAACTAGTCATCTTAATCTTTTTATCCAGTTCAAATAATGTTTGATATTTTAAATAATTTTTTTAATAGAAGTCTACAAAAGAAACTAAATAGGGCAAGCATAAAACTTAGAAAGCTACTGTAATATAAGATTTTAATGTATATTCTTAAAATATGTATTGAAAAAAAAACTAGAATAATCAGTTTTTCACTTTTGTGGTTAAGACCAAGCCCAGCCAAAATACTGATACATGTAGTACCAGTATTATGCATATTTTGTGAGCGAAAATGATGGTCAACTCAAACTCAAAAAAAAAAGGACTGATTCCTAAGTATGTCAGTCTACAGAAGGAAAAACTAGGAGCCTATAATAAATGTTACAAAAATTTGTAACTTTTTATTCAGTTTGTTCTATAATTTTTTATAGAATTGAGTAGCTTGATTTAACTTGCATATGTGAATCTTCAACATTTTTCATGGACATAGTCTTTTCATAATCCTTTTCACAACAAGCCAAACCTTTATTGAATAAGATTCTCCAGTTCAGTCTGAACCGAGGCTTGGGCTCCAAAATTATTATTTTTTACAGTGACGTCAGTGATGAGTTTTAACAATTCAGTTTTCAACTGGATGCAGATTTATTAATTTGTATTGTGTTCGTTTTAAAATATTCAAAACATTTTTATGACTACCATAAATAAAATCAAAGGGGACAAAAAAAATGTCCTGAGAGTAAAATATTTCTGTGCTGAATGAGTTTAACACTAGAACGACAGTAGCAGTCATTTTGACAGCAATGCTACTTTGCAGTTTAATTACTTCTAAACGGCTAACCCCAGACTATTGAAATTGTATGACTTTTCATATCTTTATACTATTGTTCAAATTATAGAAGATTATTACTGTTGGTTTTATTATAATCGAAAAAGAAACAAGTTATACCTAGAACGACTGCAGCAGCCATAATGACCGACATACTGATTAATATCTAGTGACGCTGTAGGCTGACATCTTATTATTGCCAAAAGCACATCCATCGTTGGTATGATAAGGCAGAATCTAAGAGAGTTGCCAGCCATGTGTAAAGACACAACCCCAGGACGTTTTTCTTCAAAAGTACTCGTCCATGGTAAAAAAAAAACCCTCACAATTTACTGTTGCAAGTCAAAAAAGAATGTCTGCATATTGATTACCTTGCACAAATATGTTGAAATTGGTGAAACAAAAAATAAAACTTCCAGAATCTGAGCAATGTTATAATTTTTCTAAGTGTGGAGTGGACGTTCTGGACCAAATGAGCCGCCTTTACACAACTAGATCAGCATCATGAAGATGGCCTGTCTATATCTTCTACAATGTTCTGGACAATAAACGGATTTATACTATATCGACTATACAACTCTTCCAACATTTCTAGGTGGTCTTATATTTTGAACCCTGTTCACGAATAGAGATCACCTTACTGTGCAATAAAAAATAATTCCATCAGGCATTCCTATGAAAAGATGAGCAAGGAGCAGCACATGCCATCAATGCTCGTTTTGTTGTAACAAAACACAAAATGACTGCTTCAGTCGTTAAAGATAGCTCAAATAATCTGTCGTTCTAGTGTTAACTAAATTGCTTTTAAAATGAATACAGCCTGCTTCTGTATTAATAAATTTAAATGTAATAAATTTCTTCTTGATAAATTAATTCAATTAAACGTTAACCAAGATTGCATTGTATAAGATTAAGAGGCATACAATACATGAATGTCATTAATACTAAACCAAAACTTTGCCAAAAGGAGGTGAAATTTGAAATTGAATTATTTTTTTATGAACATAATAGCTTAGTCTTATTTATTAGAAGTATAAAAAAAATTATGTGACTTAACAGTGCATATTTTTATAATTTCATTTTCGCAGTTGTTACGGACCAAGGGACCAAGGAGCGGGACTCCGTATTTTTTTTTTCGGGGTCCAGGGATAGATGCGCATGCGCTCTAGACAGGCTTTATTTTTTTACGGCCGTGATGTGCGCATGCGCGATAGCTGGACTCCGATTTTTTTCGGGGTTCAGCTATAGATATTGCTCGTCAACCTAACCCTAGCCCCGAAAACAAAAAATATGCAATAATAAGCAGTCCATCAACCGTGCATGCGCATCTATCCCTGGACCCCCAAAAAAAAATATGGAGTCCCGTTCCTTGGTCCTGTAGTCAATGCGTTTCATTTTTTAAGAATAGCTAAGGCTAAGGAATAGATATATGCATGAAGCGCCAAAAAGCCATAATCTTATTTTGAATGTGGATATTTTCATTAACTGAAAATCAATATCCTTGTATAAAGTTAATTGTTATCTTATTTGACTGCAAAAAAAATGAATCTATTCTTATGCGCTAAGGATCATATCAATTTATATTTTATGTCCATAACTTCGGCATAACACTCTCAATAAGCAAATGTTGTTTAAAATTGTTAAGTAACAAAGAAACCTTGACATTGTCATTTAAATAATTTGTAATAGTGGTAATGTCATTAATGATAACATAATAAAGGTTGCTCATCATTTAAGAAAGCACAATAAAAAAAGAAAACAGTTATTTTTTTTTCTGTTGACACTAGTCATCACCTCTGAAAATGTTGCATTTACACTTCTTTCTGCTTGTAAACAATTTCTGTTAAAATATAAAATAAATAAATGAAAGCAGTCTTTTACGTGAGTTGTAATATGATCTGCTACATTCAAGTGTATACTGCTAAAAATGAAGTTATTTCAAAATTGATAATGTGAGCTATCGAAAATTGGTATAAGCACAAAAAAATAACTTCAAGCAAATCGATAGCGAATGTAAATGCAAACATACTTAATTTGAAGAGAAAAATCAGATTTTGAACAGAATAATATACTCTACCTTGCAAATGCTATATTTTTTTTTCAAAATACGTAATTTTTATTGAACAGGTATTTTTTTCATTAGATTTACAATGCGCTAAAGCAGATTGTTTTGTATATGAATTACAGTTAAGTCTAATTGACGAAATATCACTTTTCCTCATCTTAACTATTGGAAAAAATGACAACACCATACACTATATCATTGTGAATAATAAAAACAAACTTTGATCAATGGCATATTAAAATTATCAAAACACATATCTTAATACAATAAATAAAAACTGATTTAAGTATTGTTCTCATCTAAAAAAAAACGCATTAATAAGTGTGTCTCTGCTTATGTATGATCACTAAAATAATGTTACTGGCCATGCATATTTTCAGATGAAAGTTAATAATAAACAAACGTAATGATAAATTTTAACATCAAGCCTGTCCATTTCATTGAAATATTGACAATATTGTTGCATACATTTTTATTTAACTTAATTTTGATTGTCTATGTGATAATTTTGTGATGTTACTTGTCATCTGGTTTTAAGTTTTATTTTTAATAAAAAATTAAATATAAGTCAAAGGCTATAATGTTGCTTATTTCTATATTAGATTAAATGTGTTAATATTAAAATATCGTTTAAGTAATAAGCTGACAATAATTTACAAGAGATTATAATTTGCATCTTATCTCACTGAGCTCAGTGCGCTCAGGCTACGTGCAGGCTACATTCACTCATTTCTTTTTTTTACTTTTTAGAGTTTCGTTTAATAGATCACCAGTTAAACAACTAGCTTCCGTAACGAATCTTGAAGTGCTTTTTTTTATATATTTATATTTCATCTACTTATGAAAAGTAAGTGTTACCACATAATTGTAAGTGGTTAATTACTTCAAGCATATCAGATATTTCGACGGATTTATTATCTGTGAACCACATCAGTTTGTTATTGATTAATAGGTGCTACAGCTATGCTATCCCCATGGCCATGACTGCCCTATCAATCCCACTATCGCCTGTCAGACTCAGTATTCATGGGGCAAGGATTTTGTTTTCTTTGCGTTGCTTTATTTCTATTTTTGTGGTGATAAGCTGTATAAATTATTAGTTATGTAAAGTTGTGGGTATTATGAACCTACTTTACAAATTACCGTTGGAGTTATTGTTTAACACTTATCAAATTGATCTACTGATTCTACTTGTAAAAAACTATGCAAAAGTTTTCAAAAGGAAAATAAGCTAAAAATATTTACTCTTCTTCTATCGAGCAGTATCACACAGTTTTACTTATTTTGACTGCAATTGACGCATTTTAAGCTAGACTAAAAGTGGATTAGGCTATTATGGCTCTAGATTTTTCATGTAGTAAACTAAGTAAAGTTCCCTTGGCTTTTGAGTTTTGAGCCCCTGGGGTCTGGGAAGATGAAATCAGAAATGCTTATGACAACTTATGTAGCAACATCCACTGTATAATAAGGTTTAGTGTGGCTAGCACAACACTCAAATGATTCATATAAAAAAAAGTTCCCTTGGGCTTGGCCCAAACAGCCATAGCATCAGGGCAGATAAAGTGTAGAATTCATCTCTTTCTATAATCTTGGCATATGAAGGGATTGTGTGTTTAGCACAATGCCCAGCCACCTTTACTTCCCCAACTAAAGTCAGGTACTCATCTAAAGCTGGCTGGACTTGTGGGATGACTTTGAAACAAATTTCACATGGGAAAATTCCCATGGTTCTCACCAATGATCGAACCCAAGGACTCTCAGGTCGAAAGTCGAGTGTCTACACCACTCTGCCATCCATCCCACTAAATGCTTCGTATATTTGTATATTTATTATTTATCCAAGAATAGTTTCATTTAATATTATCCTAACTAAGGTGTGGGTTAGGCTGATCGGGTTAAAATGCTTCAATTATCCCAGTTAATGTTTTACGCTGCACCCTCCCCCACCCAGTTGATTTCATAATTTAATTAATATTTTACTAAACGTAAAAGGTTTTCATACAAACACTACAATGTAGTGAATAATTTTCACAATGATATGATAATTTATGAAAAGAAAATTAATTAAATAAAAAGTAGCTCACAGGTTTAGAACTAACAGTCTCTGAAAACCATACACAAGTGATGAAACCTAATAAAAAAAAAATATCAAGATATTAAAAATATTTCTAAATGAAATCTGTTATCAATTCTGAGCTAAATATTATAATTATGAATAAATAGAATGAGAAATGAAACAATGACAAAAAAGAAAAAACTTTTGTAGGTAGGCTGGCAAAAAAAAAAAAGTGACTCGTAAACACTAAAATATTAGTATCTTTAGTTTAAGAAAGCACAGGATGTTCTAAATATAAAAAAAGGAAATTGATATTATTTTAACTTTATTGTAATTAGTCTTTCTGAAATGCAAAATTCTTTTTGTGGACTGAAATGAAAAACAAGAAAACACAAAATGTATTACATCTTAAGGAAATGAAATAAGTTATTTTAAGTAATTGATAATCAATTATTAATTGCTGTGCCTTATTGAGTGAAGTGAATAGAGAAATAAAAAAATAATATATACATTTTGTAGAAAATGTTCCTTTTTTCTTTAACAATATCCATTTTACTGCACAGATTTATCTGGTTAAAAACAATTATTTATTTATTTCTGAACAGGTTCCTTTGCTTAAATCACAACACTCTATTAAAATTGGTGATACTGAAAGCAATCTTCTTTTAACTTAAGACTTAAGCCACCAAGACAAGTATTACTACGGTAAGTAACTAAAAGGAGTACGACATGTCTTGATTTCTAAATGAGGTGTAAAAAATTTTTTTTTTAAATACTCACCATCTGATAACAATATACAAAAAATTCAGATATTACATATTTCTGAGTCCCTTTTAGATGTATCTTATTAATGACTGATTCAATGCCAGTAATAATACTTCATTACTTGAGATTAATCAATAGAAATAAGAGTTTTAATATTTTTACACCCATCACACTTCCATAGATTATAAAAAAAAGTAACATTAATTTTTTTTTTATTGAATATAAAAATTAACCTTTGTCATGAAAAATGCACTGATTTCCCTGCTAAACAAACTTTTTTTTTTATTGCTAGAGGAAAAAGTCTGGATTCGTATTTTAACTTAGACAAAGACTTAAATGTCTAGACATACATTCCGTCAAGTATATTTGTGTATTTGGCCTTTTTATAAGGGCTCAGCATCAGTATTCTATTTGGTAGTTTTGAATGTTAGCACATGTATTATTTTATTTGTGTCTAGCTTATTAATTTAGCATAAGAAGTCATCTCAATGATTTTTTTTTATTCCCAGAAACAAAAGGAAAGATGGATGATATAGGTAATTTGAAAATCATTGAAAATTGTACTTTACTATTAATTAACATTTCAGCCTTACAAATTAACATTTTATTTTTTTTTTTCCCAGTTTAAGATGAAAAAATAATAATTTTTTTTTTCCAGAAGAAGAAGTTGTTGAGAATCCTACTCTAAGAGCTGCATTTAGTCTCGCACCTCTCCATCAAAACCAACCATTACAATGGGATTATGAGGTGATTGATTTTTTTTTTCGGAGTGGCTACGGTTCTGTCCCTGACAGAACCAGTATTTTTTTATTTCGGGTACCAGCCATTGATAATATTGCTCCACACCCTAACCCTATCCCTAACAGTAATCCTGAAAAAAAAAATTCTGAAAAAAAAATAAATTTATATATGCCATGTTCCTTATACCCTAATATAATGGTTTTGGCTGGTGCTGGAGCCACTGCGTTTTTTTTTGCTACAAGAGCATGTTAGCATAACAAACGGTCTTAAATTTATAAATCTTTTTTTTTTTTTTTTTTGGTTTTATCCGTAAAATGGACCATTTGTGTCTTATCATCATAAAACTTTATAGGCTTATCGTATATCATGATTTTGTTTAATGTAAGATTATTTTACCATTTTAAGGTTGATCTTATAGGAGAAAAAATATACGACAAAATGATTCATCTCTGTGAAACTTGTGAGCTTCCAATATTGGTCTATGGGCGCATGGTATGTTCTGATTCTTAATTTTTTTTTAAATAAACTTGTATTAACTAGAATTATTTTCATAACAAAAATGAACTTAGTCACTATTAGTTTACATTTTTGTTTCATTGTTACCATATTTACTACTGAATATTAAAGCATGTTTTATTCAATTTGTTACTTTTTTTTTTATTTATGAATCTTATTGATATGATAATTGTCAGTAGCTGTCATCATATGAAGAAGCATACATTTTTTAAATAGCCATGGAATAAACTTAAAAAACCTATCTTCAGATTATCATAAAATGCAGTTAAGTCCCACAGTCTTGGAACACCGCCTTGTATACTCCTCTCTCATTGTAATTTATTTTTAACTGTTATTCAAATAGATTTGCTAAGGTTAAAAACTGTTTTAAATAACTGTTGTCCAGTATGCAAAAATGGTTGGTTTATCTTTTCAGCTACCCTGTAAACATATTTTCTGCTTTGACTGTGCAAGAAAATCAGAAAAGGCTTGCAGAAGGTATGCTTTTGATTGGAACTCATTCCTTACAACTTTATTATTAAATTTTGTATTGCGTTTCAAATCTATTATGTTTTTAAACAAAGCTGTTAAATTGCACCAAACCAACAGTTATAGTTAAATAAAAAAAATCTTTTCTCTAGAATGATAGAAATTGTTGATGATCTACCAGCATATTTTTTATAGATGCAAAGATTTATTTCTTAGCAAATTTAATATACCTTTACTAAGTGGTCAAATATTTATTATTTTTGTCACAAACATAATGCGTTTGGAGTAATAATTCAAATTAGAATTATTTTTTTTTTGGCAGATGTAATGGGAAAGTTCAAAAGGTGGAAAAATCTGCTTTAGGCACAGTGTTTGTTTGCACTCATGGTGCTCCAAAACATGACATCCATGGCTGCAGAAGAACTTACCTGTCCCAGCGTGACCTGCAGTCACATATTGCACACAGACATCAACCCAAGTCTGCTAGTAAGCACGGATCCATCAGTCAGGCTGCCCATTCTGGGCCAGTACAGATGCCCTTAACCCAGCAGCAGGCAGCACAGCAAGCGTCACAGAAGCTCCCAACTTCTGTCCAATCCCACCTTCAAGCATCCAGTATTGCAGTGCCAAGTTTGATTCCTGTGTCTAGCTTAGCGCTGAGCCACTCTCAGTCATCAGGGCTGTCGGTCACTGCCCAGCAGATGAGCCCCATACCACCACTAATCCCAGGGTTGGGTGATCTTCGACCCTCTCCAGCAGTGTTGAGTCAGAATTCTCCGTTGATTCAACCAGCACAGAGCCCAAATACACTTCAGCAAGGATTAAATCTGTCTTATACTTGTGCAGCACAGTCTACTCCTGATATCTATAGGCCATTGGACATAGGCACACTAACACAGCAGCAGCAGCCACCACCACTGCAACAAGGATTGGGTATCAACAGCCTGCATCTAGCTAACATGCAAAGCATCCAGCAGTACCCTCAGTCTAACCCATTTCCTACCTCATCCCCCCTAATGCCACAGATAGCCCAAGGACTGGTCCCTTCTCTGCATAGTCTGCCCTTGTCACATCAACATTCTTCCATGCCTATCCAACAAAATATAGACAATTATACCAAACCTCAGAGTGTTCCTTCTTCATTACCCACACCACAGTCGCGTAATTTGATCACGGTGCCAATACAAGATGAGGGACAGTATAGGCCAATACCTTATGTCCCAGCAATGTCCAGCCAGTCTAATAATTCTGGCTACACACTAACCAGACCTTTGACTTCTAATTCATTTTCCAACTCAAACAATTTTAACCTTTTAAATGCTCAAAATCAATCTCAGAGTTTAGGTCATAATTCTGCATTAGGAGGACCTTCTCAGAGCTTGGGGCACTTGGGTGGAAACCAAAACTTGGCTGGGCAGGCTCAGAGCTTAGTCAATCAAGTTTCAAATTTGGTTGGACTGGCCCAAAATTTGGGTGGTCAAGCCCAAAATATAACAGGGATCAATAGTAGCAGTCAGGGGCTGCAATACAACCAAGGATCTGGTATGCAATCAAATAGCTCGAATATAATCATCAATCAGAGACCTGGTAATGTGCATCCCAGACCGTTGATGAGCACACCTGCTGTTAACAGATTTCAGCAAACTCATTGGCAGAACCCCAGGGTCATACAGCCCAGAATGAGTCAAGGACAGCAGAGACCCAGGTCGGATAATCAATTTAATCACGGAAACTACTACAGCTAAAAAGTGTTTTCAGTACTCATGTAGCCGTAGAAACACTTTTTACACAGCACATTAAAACTGTTTTCAGTACTCATGTAGCCGTAGAAACACTGTTTTTACACAGCACATTAAAACTGTTTTCAGTACTCCTATAGCCGTAGAAACACTGTTTTTACACAGCACATTTGAATAAGTTAATATCTCCAGTAAAGAAACATTGTATTTGGTGTTTAATGAGGTTTTACTTCTATTTCAATGAAATCTGTTCAGCAGAACTAAAAAAAAAAATGCATATTTATATATATTTATATTACATATTTGTGTGTATTTTGAAATACACACATGTATCAGTTTTGCTATCTTGGTACTGTATATAGGTCTTAGTTAAGATTAAATGAAGTCACCAGTGAACAGTTATGTCAGAATGTTTTTTTTTCATTCAAGTACCATAGTTATGGTATTTAAAAAAATTGTGTTATATAAGATTTCTGTAAATTAAAAAGGAAAAAAAAATATTGTACTCAAAATTGTGCTATTGATTTTTTTTTTGAGTAACAGCATTTAATTCATTTTAAAAATCAAATTTACTGTTTAAAAAAAACAGTAAAAATCATCACCCAAATACTGCAACATTTCATTCTTCAAAGTGTGCTCTAATGATTTGGATCTAATCATTTCTGCTTTACTGCTTCAAGTGCCATCAGTCTGTACATAAGCAGCAATCAGTGGCGTCAATATGGTTGGTGTCACCCGGTGTGGGAAAATCCAGGGTCGTCCCCCCCCCCCCCCCAACTTCCACCATGAGCAGAGCTACCTATTTCAAATTTTGCTGCTCTAGTATTTTAGATTATTTACTTTAAAAAATACTTAAGCGATAAAATCGATAGTATAACTGTATTTCAGAAAGATGTATTTTATTTTAATTAAACTGAGTTTGTCAACTGCATTTCCAATTTCCTGAAACCATGTGACTACATGTGTGATTTTTTAGTGCGTGTACAAATAACTCCAGATTGTTCCGAGCAGCTATAAATTGTATTCAATAACCTAAGCTCCAGAAGCTCTGTATGATGGCAACCTGTGCTACTGGTCTGCATGGTGACGCCACCAGCAGTACCATGACCTATTAATTTTAATTAAATTATATACAGTTGAAATTTAATGTTTACCAAACTAAGCTGAGGCTCAAACCGTAGGCTACTGCTTGTATGGTGGCACCCTGTGCTACTGCTCTGCACGGTGGCAACCTGTGCTACTGCACATGTTTATAACTATGATTGGTTATAAAACCTACTATACCGAGTTTTCTCTGCTATGAAATTAAGAACTGTTCATTTTGGTGTCGCCCCTCAAAAATGATGTCAATCGGTGCTGCCCGCAGCCCCCCCAGTGTTATATAATACCGTTGAAATTTAATATTTACCAAAATAATCTGAGACTCTCTCCTTTTAATTAAAAACTATTTGTTTTCAAATTCACTCTACTAAAAATTCAAGGAATATGTATTTCTTCTTAATTTAAAGAGTGAAATTTCTTGAAACTGGATCCACAATTTAAAGCTATTTCACATTTAGTAAAAAAGAAATTAAGTGAAAAGAAATTTAGAAAGCATAATAAATATTTTTTTAATAAACTTGTGTAAATCTAGTTGTCCAAATTTCACTTGAAATGCATTAGTTTGAGTTTTAAATCATTGTACAGTACATGGTAGTTTCAAGGTTGTCATAGCCGGGGTGGTGGTGGTAGGGGATAAGCTCCCACTGCCTATAAAATGCTCCCCTCATGGCGTGCGTCTTATGTAGCCTCTGACAGCTAAGTCCAGCTCCTGGCCTGCTCCTGTGGCTTAATTCAAGCCCGACGAAACTGCTTCTACTGACAGGAGAAGGGGCAAAGGCGGCCACTGGCGCCTCAAAACCAGCCGCTTCGGGAAGTTGGGAGGGCAACCCATCTAGGGGAAGGAAAATCCTGATTTCAAACCGCTGCTGCCTTGCAGGCTAACCCAACCATGGGAAAGGCTTCGGGAGTCAACCCCGAGGAAAAATCAGGAGCCGGGGTCCCTAAGACGGATGTACACCATTCACGATGTCCTTCCGGCAACTTCTGCAGCCAAGTCGTCTCCAAGCGTGGTGCTTTGCACCCCCTTGGGCCCCGTCGACAAAGCCGAGAGGGAGGCCCTGTTGTCTGGGCAGCGCAAGGCCTCCACAAACTTCGCCCAGGCCTGCGCTCTGGAGACGTTACTCCAGTCTCGCCGCACAAACAAGACAGCAGTCTACGGGTTATAAGTCCTTGCTCAATTGGCGTACAGCTGGACGCCACGGGCTGTCTTCAATGGTGGGAGGGTCCCTCGTAGTCCCACTGGTCAACTACCGCCCGCCTTAAGCTGGGCAGCCCCCGGCCAATAAGGTGTTGACCCGCCACGGCCTGCCTGCTCCAGTGGGTGCCTGGAACTTAGAGCGCAGCTCAACAGGCAGACCGTTACCACATGCACCAGGAAGACATTCGAAGATAAAGACGGAGTCTCCAGCTCTCCGCATTGCAAGCTGGAACGCACTATGCGCACTGGACTGACAGATGACTTACAGAAAATCGATGACTTCTGCAAGACCGCAGTCATCGATCTTGAGCTGCACAGACTAAACATTGATGTGGCAGCCTTACAAGAAACGCGCCTCCCAGTGATCTTGGTGATCTTGATTTTATGTACTGCAACAATTTCACATTTTAAATCTAGTTGCAGACTAATAGACATAAATTTCATACTTTCAAAATACTTTAATTTTAATTAAGTTTGTACATTCATACTTGTAATTACTTTTTATTTTCAAAATATTTATAAAATGCCAACAAGAAACATTTAGAGTTCTATATATTTTATTTATATTTTTTTTTGACATTAACATAGTAACATTGATGATCTGTGTAGTGCTGCAGCAGAAGCAGTACTAAAATTGACTACACTTTAAAAAAAAATTATAGATTTACAGCACATGACTGAAACAACCAAGGAACTTTCCAATAAAAAAAAAAAACAACAAAAATCTGGTTTTATAACCAGAGATTCATTAGGACAAGAATACAATAAATAATTCTGATGATAAAAAAAAGATCTGGTGGTGACAAGTTTCTCAAGCATGAAAGCAGTAAAAAAAAATAACAGATTAGAAACTGCTTCTACTGACACTGCAAAGAAATAATGAAAGAACCACTGATGGCTTTTTTTTTTTTAATTTATCACAATTTTTAAGTGAATATTTGTACAATTTAATTCCAGATGTAACAGTGATATCAATATTTTTTTTCCCCGCTAAAATCATCCCACAGTTACACTATTAATCAACAAGGTCAATACGGTATTTGAGCACTATTGGGAAGATCAATCAAAAAAGCCATGGGGGGGAGGGGAGATATTTATCTATAGACTCACACAGACATGCTTTCATAAATCTATTAATATCAAAAGTTTAACTATCAGAGCAGAAATTATACATGGTGGTAAAAAAAATGTATTATTTTGAGCTAATCTTGGTGTATTCAAGGCACATGCAGATTGGATGACCATTTATCCTTAGTCTTTTAAAAAAAGACATGTAAAAAAATATAATCATAGTATTTATATATCAAATTAAACAAATGAGAATGTGGGAAAACAGTTATAAATCACTGGCATTTTTTGTGTAATCTTAAAAATGGGAGTTGTCTTTCATAGAAGGATGAGTGATAAAATTTAGTTCGACATGTTTTAAACCTAAATGGGATAAATAATTTATAGTGCATTAATTTTGCTTCATAGCTTTCATATCCAAGAACACTATGATCAGTTCAGACTAGTTCAAACAACAAATCATCCAATTCACCATGCTCGTCTTCATCATCATCATCATCCCCACCATCACTGCTACCAGCTGGACTAAGCTCAGCTATTTCTAAACCATCTGGATTATCTGAATCTACATCACTGTCATCTGAAAAAATAATTTTTTAATCATATTACAGTTATTAATATACACATAACATAAATAGTTACTTTACGATTAAATAAAAGAAGCAATGTGTTAAAATCATTATGTGACAACTGATGGCTCGTCATAAATTTAACTTGATTTTTGTCAGTGTTAAAAAAAATTATTTGAGATATGGAGATTTAAACATTTACAAAGAGTGATATCTAATTTATCACAAAGAGTGATATCTAATTTATCACAGAGTGATATCTAATTTATCACAAAGAATAATAAATAATTGTAAAACTTCTTTCAACAATAAGAGTATACTAGAATTTTACTTGAAAAAATTATTTATTGAACAATATGAGTACAATGAATACATGTATATCCAAGAGAATTTTTTTGGTCAAGTAACATTAGCTTGTGTGGAGGACTAAATTTATACATTCATCTTTCTAAATGTAAAACTAGCAAAATCACCTTGATCAGAGGATGCATCCACAAACTCTAAAAGAGAATCATCGTCATCATCATCTTGATCTGGATCATCATCATCATAATCATCAGGATCATCATTCTGGGCGTTATCTTCATCATCCTCAACCTGGAATACATTTCCAAAAAAATAATATCTGATATTTATGTTCATACAAATTTATTTTAAAATGACAAATGCGTTATTTTTATTTTATTTGCTAAAAAAATGCCCAATAATTTAACATCACTAACAAAAAAAAAAGGGCTACGGAATATACCCCTGGAGGATTCACCAAATGAAAATAAATATTTTACCTGATCTTCTGGCTCTCTATTTTTGCCTAACTCATAAATACGACAGAGGGCCTCTTCTGTTTCTGTTTCATGCTGTGAAGTGTTCTGAGAATGAAACATGGGAACATTTTAAATTTGAGATGGTACCGAAAATCTCCGTAAAATACTGATGTAAAATATATGCATGCATTTTAATGGAGAAAAATCCAAATCACAAGATAAAAATCTAATGCTACAGAAGTAATCGTAGGACAGTTAACAGTTTATAAGCACAGATTGCGATAAAGTTTCTATTTGGTATCTTCCATACACTTATTTAAATAAACTTATGCAATAAAAAATGATAAATTATTTTTAACCAATTATGTAAACCATGTGGTAAAAATATAAACCTAACTATTAAGAAATAACAACATGATGTATTTACCTCAATAACACCAATAAGTAATAACAACACGATGTATTTACCTCAACAACACCAATAAGTAAAAACAACACAATGTATTTACCTCAATAACACCAATAAGTAATAACAACACGATGTATTTACCTCAACAACACCAATAAGTAAAAACAATACAATGTATTTACCTCAATAACACCAATAAGTAATAACAACATGATGTATTTACCTCAATAACACCAATAAGTAATAACAACATGATGTATTTACCTCAATAACACCAATAAGTAATAACAACATGATGTATTTACCTCAATAACACCAATAAGTAATAACAACATGATGTATTTACCTCAATAACACCAATAAGTAATAACAACATGATGTATTTACCTCAATAACACCAATAAGTAAGTCATTCCTATCAATGGCCAGATCAAATATACTGTTGGTCTTTAAATCAAATGTACCTGCATGAATTATACAAAGATATATTTTTAAAAGTTACCCCTCTAATAATCAACCTGATTCATGGGTAAATAATAGATTTTGTCTCAAAGTTGAGTTACAATGACAAAGTAAATAAATAGAGTGCATTTTTTTTCAAACAAATTGAGTAGTGGGGCTAAATGATAAACTTATATTCATGTTTCAGAAGATCATACTAAGGCACCAACTAATAAAAGTTCACTTAAGCCCCATCGTGGCAGATGAAGTGTAGAAATCATCTGTTTCAGTACCCTCGGATTATGTGGTTAGCACAACGCCCAGCCGCCCTTCACTTCTCCGACTTAAAGTCAGGCACCCATTTAGAGCTGGGTGGACTAGGGGACTTTCACCAGGACCTAAAAAAGCCCAAGGTTCTCACTGAGATTCAAACCCGGGACCCCTCTACACCACACGACCACCATCCCTTTTAAACGAATAACTAAGCCTTTTAGAAAAAATCACAACAGCTTATTAATTTTTATATAATTACAACCTATTAGTTCTTAAGAAACAAGTTTAAATTTTCTGTTATTTCCTTTTGATTGGTTAATTCTTAACAAAAGAATGAAAACAGTTAACACATGTATCTAAATGAGTTTGTGTATTTATCTGAACAATCTGTAATATTGAGAAATGAAGAACAATTAGTTTCAATAAAGCTTAACCACAATGACACACAACTAACCAATATTAGTATAGTCTATTGCATCAAAGGTTCTCAAAGTGGAAGCATAGTCCCTTCTTGTTATCAAATCGCTGGCTCCAGACAGTTCATCATCAACTTGAATAGCTGAAATAAACAATATTATGCAGAGCCATCTTAAAAAAATCTTTTGTTTCTACCATTTGAGGAAAAAATAATAAAACAAAAACTGTTTATTCTAATGGTGAAAAATTTTGATTACATACCGTAAATGACATCTCCATTGTGGTTGAACATAATCTGGCACTGATCTAAAGCAGGTACTGTATGAAGGAGGCGGAATGTCCGAATATCCCACTAAGATTTTGAATTCAGGAAAAAAAAAACTACAAAGCAATAACAATGGTAAATTTATGAACTCAGCTACTAAAAAGGAAGAAACTGATAGACATTAAAATAAATCTAAAAAAATCAATGAAACAACACCACAGAATTTATCGGCTCACCTCAGATAAAGTGAAAGACATGAAATTACAATAATAATGGAGGAAATATTGTATTAAATATTAAAGAATATAATAAAATGTCTGAGACAATAATCAATCACAAGACAGGTAAAGAACTATAAAAAAAAACACCAGACATACTACTGCGGAAGGTTTTAGGATAAGTATTCAGTAGATATAGTTTTTAAACTGACAATTTAAATGTTCTTTATTTCAAGATAAAGGAAAATGAACATATCCACAAAGTACTTGTAATAATAAACATGTTGTACAGATTAAGAAAAAAAAAAGGATACTATCTCGGAATTGATGATCACTTCCAGACCTCGTGGATGAAAGCAACCACTGGTATACTGATTAAATTTATCGAATTTGTAAATCATCTTCCCAGAGCGGACATCCCATAAGTTTCCATCGTTCAAAATCAGGTCATCAGTAGGGCTGAAGGTTGCTTCATTGTATTTGTAGTTGTTTGCTTTTTTTTCATCAAAAAATGTCTGCACCACACTGCTGGTTGATGTGTCATAGATCTAAGGGAAGAATGTTAGTAAATTAATAAATTTCAAGATGGGAGAAAAGTTGGCAAAAGGATTTTTTCTTTTTTATACATGTATATATAATTCCTTAGATTTAAATTATGAATACTAAAATGACTTAAAGAAAGAATAAATTGTTTTTATTTCTAAATAAGAAATGTTTGCATTGCATAAGTAAAATCTGAAAATTAGTTCAACAGTCTTAACAAGTTACTAATAATTATTACATTTCAATTTGTGCAATGTTTTACCAACATTAGGAAGCAAGAAGGAGATATTTATAGAAAACAAATAGACATAGCACAATTTTAGATTCTGTACCTTAGCCACCATTTCTTTTGTTGCAATAAATCGATCAGAACTCTGATTTGCCAAATTAGCCAAGTGTTCATCTAAGCGATATCTGTAAAAAAAACACCCAGATTTGATTTTTTTCAGCTGAAAATTATTTCCTAAATCATATCTTTTTAAGGGTAACTAAGTAAATTATAGGTTTAGTTTGTATACATTTTTAACTGCTGCTTGATAGGATAAAAAAAATTATAGGTTTAGTTTGAAAACATTTTTTACTGCTGCTTGAGGGGTAAAATAAAAACCAAGAATTAAAATGACTGAGAATAAGAAACAAGATAATTCTGAAAGAATTAGGAACATCAATGTCAAAACAACCATATGAATTTTGTTGTCAGTAAAATGTAGAATTTTTTAAAATTCATATGGTAATGAAATAAACAACACTGCTTTTGTTAAAAAAAGATAAAACTTACTTGAGCGTCAGATCAGGATTAGAACGGTTAAACCCCCAAAGGGCACAATTCTGTGATGCTCCCCACGTACTTGTGAAAACAAGATCTGGATTCTAAAATAGTGTGGGGAAAAAGAAAAAACTTGTGCAACTTTAAATTCTTTTTGCGAACACCATATCTTCAAGTCAATTTTATTTTCAAAAATAAAAATTAGCCAACTGTTAGCAAGCCAAGTCAGTCAACTTACATAATTTTTTCTAATGAAAAAAAAAAAATTTGTAACATAACCTTATACAGCCTAAGTCAAAATTTAAATCTACCAATAACTAAAGTGCACTTAGGACTTAATTATTGATGCACATATAAGCTCAATAAATATTGATTCAAAGTTGATGTACAGAAACTTGACTCACCACTTTAGAGGTACTAATGTGAATTATGGGTGATGAATGGCATACTATGCTGTAAAAGTCATTCTGAAAAACAGAATGTTTAAAAATCTATTATTGCCTCTTACGTGCAAGTAAGCTATCATTTTTAACACAAAACTATCTGCATTAAAATTTGGAAGCCAGAAAAAAATTCATAATGAATTGAATAAAATGTATTAACTAAAGTTTTCATTGTGAGTTTGTTTTCCCCCCAAGATTAATAATTAAAAAAAAATGTAAAAGATTGATAATAAAAAAATCAGGGAACAAAACTTCCAAAAATGAATGGAACAAAATTTTTCTTCCTAAAGATGTAATGCATTCGCTCTAAGCATAACTGAAAAAAAAAAAACACCATTAATTCTAATTTTCATAGTCATTCAAATCTACAGGAAAACACGTGCATAAAGATACAAAAATTATATTTGTGCCAATGTAAAAAAATTACCCCACTAGATCCAATGTTCATGACCCTGAGATCTCCTGAGAAAGAACCAATTAAGATGTTGTCTGCAGCACACTGTAATTGTACAAAAATTAATGCATCAGCAATATATCCTTTATCAAACAATTCATTGATATAATATATAAATGTATCTGACAAAACAAAATATCAATCATTTGGTCTTTAAAGAAACAAAAGTACATTAAGCTGGACGACCTGTTTTAATGTCAATGAAAGAGTGAAAGAGATCAAACACATGTAGATATCTATACACAAAATATTGCCTTGAACAAAATGATTTCTCGTTGTGATCTTGACAAATATGAAATGAGAGATTTAGAAAAAATGTAGGTATACTAAACTTACATCAAATGCACAGCAAGCTAAACCATCTCCAGCCATATCTCTAAAACTTGTCAGTGGACAAAGTCTGTGAAAAGTTTTTTTAAATAGAGACCATAAATAATTATACATACATTACAGGCACCCTTAAGTCTATTTGTTTAATAGTCAAGTCTTGATTTATGTAGAGGGATATGTTCCACAAACAAACTGCATAAAAAAATGTATAATTGCCTTGTAAAATTAGGGATATGTTCTCAAATAGTCTAAAATTGCATAACTTCAAGAAAACGAGTTAAATAAAGCCGCATAACAAAAATTAGCATACAGCTAGAAAAGTAAGCTTTCTTGATTAAAAAAAATTCCTTTTAAATTTGATGTACAACATTTAACCTAATTATATTTTCAAGCATGAAGCTTTATAATTTAAAAAAAATTCAAGACTCAGATTGATGTAAAAAATCAAATCGCTAATAATATGTGAGCAAACTCATATCTTATCTTAACCAGAAATATGTTCTACCTCTAGCATCTATAATATAAAAAGTCATAATTATAAAGAAACAATAAATTCAGTATTTTTTAAAATTAAAAATGAAATATTCAAATTGTACTTAGTTGAAGTATTCATAAATTTATGATAATTTCTAATTAATTTTCAACCATGGATCAAATTAAAAATAAGGTAAAAAATTTGGAAAAGTATTTAAATTATTTTAGACCACTGCAAATGAAAAATATTTTGAGAGGAATACTGTCCACTAAAACTATATGCTAATATAAACAGAGTGAGCTTTGAGCAAAGAATTATTTTCAATGACTGGCTTAAGAATGTAAATTTTACAAACAAAAGACAATAAGTACATGTTTGTCAAAATATTTAGCATAAAGTACAAACTAACAATAAAATGTGCATAAATGGAGACTTGACTGTATTTATATAAATAAATTTGTAACAAACTCTGGTAATTTAAACTTCCATCCAAATACAATGCACACTATTAAAAATATAATTCTTTTTCTTAGACTGCATTATTATTTGAAAGGTGAATCATGAAATAGTACAAAACCAACCTGCTATGAATATACCGCCTATCTAAAAATTGACCTCTGGGTCCTCCATAAGGTGGTCGAATCTAACAAAAGAAAGAGAAAAATGTTCTCAATCATAATCATAAAAGAAAATTAACCATAAAACAATATAAGAAAAAAATGTGTAGATGCAATATATTATTTTCTGTCATCTTTTCAAATATTCAAAAAAGAATTTTAGAGAAATGAATGAGAGACATTGTACAAAACTTACTTGTCTGTCAAATAATCTTGATGCAATAGAAAATGCTGCACTGGTTTTTCCTAAGGGTTCCGGACATCTATGTGGACTATTCGAACAAGTAAAGAAAAAAAATCAAGTCTGCACAAAGTTTTCAGAACTAAATACTGATTTTACCTTAAAAGTGAATTTGCTAAACAGTTCATTAGCTAATGTATAAGATAAGATGATAGTATTTCCTTCATTTGACTAAAAACTTTTGCTTTTTATTACCAAAGCATGATTTAAAAAAAAAAACTTACATAAACAATGACATAGTTGGACAAGTAGAGATGGGCTGGGGACACAGAGCATGCTGTTTTCTAAGATACTCTGTGACAATCTTATCCAGAGTTACATCATAGTCACTGGCCTGTTTTCCTTTTAATCTGCTTGCACTGCCGGGTACCACATATCCTTCACGCTCTTTTAAGAATCGACGCTTGTTCTAAAGTTACAATGAATATAAGATATTTAACACAACCAGTTCAAGTTTTAATTAAATAAAGTATCATGCATAGGAAAAGGTCCACTTTAAAATACACTATACTCGAATAGTACCAAAAATAATTCAAACAAAATGTTTAAAAAAATGATACGACTGTAAAAGTTTACAATGTAAAAAAAAAAAAACTGCCCAGTACTTACTTTTTGATGTGGTGTGACCTGATGTGAGGCTGGTGTTTTGTTTAGAGTAAATTTTATAGGGCATGGAGTGCTACATGACGACAAACTGGGAGTTGACATAGCAGGGGTTCTCACAGATGCTGTTGAAGGAGCATCTACAGAAATCAAATTATGAACAACAGATGTAAAAGTGTTTCGCTCTTTTGACATTTTCATTTCATGAAATATACTGTGGTATTCATGGTAATTAATATTCCAAGAATTCTCCTTACACAAAGTAAAAACCCTAAAAATATTTATCTAAAATTGTAAGATAAACATAAAGTTTTTAGCTGTTTTACAATTTATACATGTACATGTATTTATAAAAGTTAATTTCAAGCTTATATAAAAATTTTTTATACTTTTACCTTTTTCAGATGTGTTTGGAGTAGATAATGCTGATACAACAGGAGTGAACCCGTCTCTGATGACCTGACCAGGTACAACACTCAACGCTGAAGAAGGTGGATGGCTCAGCTGCCTTCCCTAAAAAAATATATTATAACAAATCATCATTAAAATGGTGGGGAAAAAAAAAGAACATTTTACACACAGCATTTTGCATTTGATCAGTTCACAGTTGAGTTCACTTACAATTTTAGGTGTGTTAGGTGAATATAAATGCAGGTTATTAGCATGATGTGGGGGAGGTGTTGAACATCTTGGAAGATTTGCCTCTTTTTGTAACACTGATGCAGTTTCATAAAGACCTGAATATGACATGATGAAAAGGATATTATTTATTAAAGATGATTTATGTAAGTGGACACAATAACAGATAATAAATTTAATAAATGTATAAAAACTAAGAAATTGTTAAAGATTTTTTTTTCAAATATACCTTTAGATTGAAGATGTTCATGAATCAGTTGTAATAGTTCCTTCTCATGATAAACTATCTTTGTTTGGGCAACAACACCAGCCTATATTGTGAACATAATTTCCATTTTATTAGATGGGATGTAAATACTCTTAGACAAGTGCATAATGTTCATTTTTATCACATCTTTCATGGGGACATATTAACAATTTAAGTCACCAATACAATTTGGATAAAAATTGCCTTTTTACCTTTCGAATTTCTTCGAGGGTTGATGCACCAAGGACATTAGCCTGCCTGCCTGCAATCTTTTCAAGCAGGGTGGAAGCATATTTGCAGAACTGATGATGGATATGGCGTCTGTCTGACAAAATTGGTTCTTTCATCAAACCTATAACAAATTATTTCAATAACAATAATGGTTAACAGAATCGATTAAAACAGAAAAAATTTCAAGCATAATAAATTGACATTAATTTGTATGAACAATAAAGGTTGTCAATATTACTTTGCAAATGTCCATTGTTTAATGGAGGAAGTTTTCCGATGATCTGACGGATGGTCTCAGACCTAGACATTCCCACTAAAGCCTTGCAAGCAAGCATCCTCATCTGATCAGCATCAATCAATGGTGTCTTAACATTCATTGTTTTGAGTAAAACCTTAAAATATATATATATATATAAATATAGCTCCAACATCAGCATAGATCAAAATGTAAAATTTTTCAACTTGTTGATTTTTTCTGAGCTCAATTTTAATTTGTAAGTATGGAATTTTATATCAACAAGTTATTCATAGACTCCAATATAAACAATAAGTTGAGTGGTTTCTGGCTAATACATGTGCAGGAAATTTTTTTTTAATTTATTGAGAAATAAATAGAGAGAATGTAAAAACACAAAATTTAACAAAAATTTACCATAATGCCATTATTGGTGCGGACGTTATGCCACATCCAGGACAGCACATCATCTTCACCATGAATCTTCTTACGGTTGCCATGGTATCTGACCACACCACTACCAAACTAGATGTAATTTATTATAAAACGAAGCATAAATGACAGATTTTATGAATTTTTTAAATAATCAATAATAATAAAATGTACAATTAATTGAAAAAAAAAAACTAATTAGTAAAAAAATACAGCATTTGTTTTGAAAATTTTATAACTGAGTTATTGAAAATTTATAGAAATAAAGCAGAGGATATTATTTTCAAAGCCTATGCAGATATTTGGATAGAATAAGCCTGCTAATACAAAGTGTCCTCACCCTTTCGACAGGTCCACACACACAGTTCACTATGACCCTGAGAGCGGCTTTAATAATTTCAGATTCATTCACCACCTCTCCTTCTACCAGACCAACAAGAACACTGAATGAAAATTGAAAAAAAAAAAAAAAGAACCTTAAATTTCCATACAAATGTTTAAAAATATGATATAAAGAGCTACATTTAATGGACATACTAATTGAGATACAAAGGGTACAAAAAAATCTATTTCACCTCATGATGGGGGAAGTCACATTATCTGGCAGGTCAACATTACCACAGAGCTGCAGTTGCGTTCTGTGTGACACAGCACACATGGCCAGCACATCCAGGGCAGAAACAATAGTCTCACTCCTGAATAAGTACAAGTTCAATGTACTCAAATAACAAATAAAAGAAAAAGTTCCAATAAGACAGATGCATACATTCTTCATGCAAACTGTAGTAAAATAACTCTCAGCGTAAATCTTTTTGAGACAATATGTCTAAATTCATGCTTTATTAAAATAAAAAAAAAAATTACAGAAAAAATCATTTGTGTTAATTTGTTTTTAAGTCTTATAAAGTTATTGATTTGATCTCTTTGAAACCCCAAACATAATACTGAACTATATCTAAGCAAATTCTGATAGTGTTCAAAAAAGCTCTTTTTTTTCGCTCAAGGTGAAAAAAATGTACAGAATAAAAAGTTCTCAATAAGATTTAGTAAATACATGTACATGTTTCCAATCAAAAGGTTTCTAAATAAAAAAAAAATTTATTATTGATCGCAAATTTAATTATGTGAATTAATAAATACAGCATTTTTCTTCTGTTCTTAACACACATTCACCAAAAAAAAAAAAGTAGAGGCATTAGAAGTAGTAAAACTGCAAAACATATTAAAAGAGGATTATTTATGTCAAAGTATGAGAATATTAAAAAAAAATCCAGTTTTCAAAAAACCTACTTTCCCTGGTAGGCATCCCACTCTGGTGACATGGCTATAAGCTGGCAAAGAATGTTGATGCCCCCCAGCTTATGGATGTTGATTTCAGGGATCCAATTAGACTTGGGAGGCAGATACTCCAGCAAAATATCCATGTTCTCCTCCATCGTAAACTTGCAGCCCTTTACAGACTGTAGGGAAAAAAAGGTCTTAGCTTTATGTGAAAAATGAATGTTTTAACATATTGAAAAATCAAAGCCATTAATATATTTAAAAAATGTGTATGTGTGCACATTTTTGGCCTACAGATGAAGCGTTTTAAGGCAAGACTAGCTTAACCCACATCTTACTTCTTGCATAAATATATATAAAGCCTATATTTATGTAAATAACATTAACATGACTAACATCTCATAATTTGAGTTAAAGCTAAATAGAACAAAAAGTAATCATTTTATAAATGTACAAAAGTACAGACATGGAGGTGAATTTTCACAAAAAGGCTTATGATTTTATATATACTTTGGATTATTCATTCATAATTACTGGATAATTAACAGTTATGTTAATATTTTAGAAATATGACTGGCAATTTTTTTTTAAATGTAATAATTTTATATGATTTGAGAAGGATGAGAGTAAGCTAAAAATAAGCAAGCAAATTGAAAAAACAACTATTAGCAATTTTTTAAGACACATACCAGAGGTGCTAATTAGTGTATTTTTAATGTATTTTACCTTGCTTTCTTTTAAAGAAGAGCTAGCTCCATCATGATGGTGAAGGCTACGAAGCTCATCTGCTTTCAGTGCTGTGTGAACCTCAAAGTATTTGCGAAGTGCATCACAAACAAGCCGAGCTGCTTGTCTCATCTGATGCAGTTCATCATCCGTCTCAGTTCCCTGGCTGTCTGCATTCAGTATGCTTAAAGTACTTATCTGCACAAAAAGTAAATTAAAAAAAACAACATTTTAAACCTGCAATTAATTTTCATTAATAAGTGAGTATACTTGTGAAACAATAAGATTAGCGTTAAAAAAAACAAAACATATTAAATACCTATTACTTGAATACTCAATTAAATCAATGTGATTTCTTTTCAGCAAGAAATAAGATAAGTAATTAAGTCAAATATTAAGTTATATGGAAAGTTATTCCATGTAAAAAAAATATTTTTTTTTAAAAATAAAAACAAATATAAATACATGTATCTTGTTTAAGGCATAAATACAGATATTGGCTAATGAAACAAAATAAATATCAATGCTAAGACAATTCAGACAAAGAATTATTTAAACTGAAGTCTATTTTCATGACTAAATCAGAGCCATTAATAACATTAAGCAAAATGGTGAATGTTACCATATTGATTAATCTTCTTAATCCATCATTCTGGTCAAACAAATTAAGGATGACTTTATAAGGAAAAGACTGAGAGAAAAACAGACAAGCGTGACATCTGCTGGAATCATGGGAACACTCCATAAGCCAGAGGTTGTACCTACCAGTAAAAAAAAATTAGAAATAAATAAATTTTTAAAAATGTGCATAATAAACCAAAAAATGAAAACACGATCCAATTAATTAATTTTAGGCTAGCACTTTAATTTACAGAGCCTCTCGAATACATTTAAAATGTTTAGCTATCTTAATTTCATTTTAAAAATTATTTCTTTTGCCGAATATGAAAAAAAATGTTTGCAATACTTACAGTACAACATCACTCAATACACTCTCAGGGAGCATGCACATCTGAAAAAAGAAAAAAACATTCATCATTGTGCAGGTGTGGCTGAATGTGGTTCTTCAATGCAGCTCTTCAATGAGTTTTGCACAGCTTCCAGTGAGCCAGATTTGTGTTCTATTTAATTTTGTTCATTAAATTTTTCATAAATTATCAATGGTGCGGTCCTTTAGAGTATTTTTTTTACTTGTTAAAAATAACTCTGGGTGGGCTCTTATCAACCTCTTGCATCATACACAATATGTTAAAACTCTTAGCAGCTTAAATAAATGCAGCAGAAAAATTTCCTCTTGAAAAGAAAGAGTTATTTTTATCTTAAGTATACATAGGTTTACATAATAAAACTAATGCTTTGTGTGTAAAAACATACCCTTTCTGTAGCATCTTCAAAGTAAGTAATGTAATAGAAACAAAGTGAGACGCCAGTGGCTGCAATGGAAGGGCGATGAATTTCCAAGAGTTTCTGCACACCACCTTTTGTGATAAATTCTGCAGCGAATTTCTTGTGACAAAGTATCACTGAGAGAAACTGGGGGGAAAAAAAATATCAACTTAACATTTATTGTTTTCATATGAACTATATTTTAAGGTAAAATAAAAATAATAATAGTCAACTCACCCGAAGAGCATCAAAAGCAAGTCTTATATCCTTGTTTTCTGAGAGGTTTATGTAATGAAATATCAGGGCCATAGCATTGTGTTCTAAAATTGGGCTCAAGAGCTGTGGGACAATTCAAGGTATATAATTCTTTATCTTTAAAGAATGCACTAAATATAGATATATAATGTTTAACATCATTTTAGCACTATAGATAAAAATTTAATGAACTAAGAAGTATGAAAAAATAAGTATCATATTAACAACTATAACCTCATGATAATCCCCTAGTGGTGTCAGATACTGGAGAATTAGTCTTTGCTTCATAGCCGAGGTCAAAGGCCAAAGAGAATAAGAGCCAATCATTAATGGTCTCATCTCAGCCCAACTGCTGTTACTGTGTTCTGCATCAAAAACTGGAGAACAAAAGATTATATAATTTGTTGTTTTAATTGCTATTAGAAAGTATTTGTTCTTAACTTATATTTTCCCAAATTTATATAAATTAATTGATATTTTAAGAAGATAGCATTTGAGTTTTCAATAAAAATGTAGATTGACTGAATTCATGAGAAAGTCTATGAATTAATTTTTTTTGTGTGCCAAATTAAGTTCAGTTAAGAAAAAAAAACCACCACTGTTGTCCTTGTTTCTTTTTTATTTTTACCATTACACGCTAATTGAATAGGTATATTTAAAATTGGAAAGATGGTGGAAAGTTTGCATCCCCTAACGGCCTAACTAAATCTTAACATGGCATCAAACATTTTTTTTAATTTGCGATAAACTACACTTTCAATAAAATATAATTGTAAATATTAGATATAATAATAGCAGTCTCAAGTATTTCAGCCTGCGTTAGATTGAAAGAAAGAGTAAGAGTCAAGAATATTGTTTCCTGATTAAAATATTAACCATAGCTTATTGACAGTGTTTCCATTTGATATTTTTTTTTAAATTTAGTTTTGAATAGTTTCTGTGGTTTTAATTATGAGACATAAAAGTCATCAATATTAAAAAGTAATAACATATTACCATTAAAATTATTGTTGTTTTTAATACAACAGATGGCATTTTAAAATTGTCGAGCGTAAAGAATTGCAATAATAAAAAATTTTCTGAAGATCAAAATAGCAGCGGTTGCCACAAATAATGTCTAAAAACTAAAATAACCCTTTCATGCAATATACAGGTTTAGTAGTACAATCAGAGTGATTCAAAATAAGGTTGTGTAAAGCTAACTGCATTTTGTGAGAAAAAAAAGCACTCAAGTCAATATTAAAAGCTCCAAAAAAAAAAAAATGAAACAGGCAGCATAACAGAGAATTAGCCCACGGAACCTTTTTATGATCAGAGAGTAACAAAATTTGAATAACAAGTATCTTTTTTTTATATCTTACAGCTAGATCCTTCTGAATTAGTCCTTGACTTCTTAAAAGGATATAAATCTCCTCTGCTGTGACTGGGGGACAAAGATCTCTTCAGACTGCCTCTGTAATCTGCTTTCTCCATAGATGGTGGTGTTATAGATCCTGTCAATATAAAATATTGGAAGTTTTTTTTTCTATTTTTAAATTTGCAAGTTATAAAACAAAAAAGGGTACTCACAGAAATTATCTGCTACTGAATTCTAAAATGATGAAACAAACAAACATTAGTAAATAGTAGGGGTGTGCCGGATCCGTTTTTTCCAACCGGATCCGGATTTTCTTATGCGAAATCCGCCGGATCCGGTACCAGATCCGGATTATTATTCCGGATTTTGGTATTTTGCAGATACCGGTAAATCTGAGGGGTTGGATGCCTTCTGAACAGTTGGCTAAATGACATTGGCTGATTGGAAGTGAAGAACTTTGAAATAAATTAGAAAATCGAAATTATTCAGAAATCACTGAAATCAGAATATAACGCAGATGGATAATAAGTTATTATCCATATGTAACTAAACTCGCTGTTAAGTTCTAACTTGCTGCAAGGTCAAAGGAAAACAACTTTACTATTAGTCTATTACTTTCATTACTTTGGCACTTGCCACTTGGCAGTGTAATTTTTAATTATTGTAGTGCACTAATTGTTTTGAATCTGAGGAGAAAGTCAGACTCATCATCTGAGTTTATCTCGTCTTGTCATTGGCTCATTGGATGATGGATGCTTATTGCTTATTGTTATTGTTCAAAAGTTCATAGTTTATGATGTGTATTCAAATGGATAATTAATTGGAAAAAACAAATAACAAGATTGAATTGAATTGAGATTTGAGAACAATAATTCTGTATTTCTGTACTTTACAAGTTTGAAAATTGAAATACAAATTTTAATGAATTCAATTGGCATTTGACAAAGCCATTATTCAAGCCTAAAGAAGTAAGAATAAGATGTTGATAACTAACTAATGACTATTAGTTTGTTAACAGTGTTAAGTTACTCCAAGTCCACAGCCAAATAATGTACACATTCCAGTGATGCCACACAATCACAGCTGAGCGCCGCGGAGACAGCTGCGGTCCACGTCATACCGTCGTTTAAACCAAAGAGCACAGATCATAGCGCAGCAGAATCGCGAAGATGGCTTGTTGACATAGAGATCACCAAAGACCTTTAAATTTATACTTGACCGCTAAAGTAATGTTACTTTTTACTCAAAAATGATACGCATTTTTAACAATTGAGTGAACGATAATATAAATCAAAATATGAATTAAAATTACGGTAATTTTGTTTAAAGCATATTTAACTTTTAATTCCATATTTGAATAGAATTATAATAACCTTTATTATAAAATAGAATTAAAAAAAAAAATTGGGAAGGAATTGCTTTTAATGGAAGACGTTACGTTAGGGTTGTTATATTAATTAGGTTAGAGAATAAGTGCTTCTTCACGGAAATTTCAGAATGGAAAAATATTCTATTTTTCATTTTACAATATTTAATATTCATATTTGAACTATTTTTTCAACAGGAAATCTTGTGGGTGATGCATTTTAATTAATAACAAAGAAGACATCTTTTCCATCTCTCAGAGAAATCTAAATAACTTAAATGTTGAATTTATCAAAAACCATTCATTTCTGTTATTTATTTTGTTATGAAGGTGATGGGCTGGTGGCCAGGCGCTTGGGCAGTATAGTTGCTTATTATTTCTTTTACAACGTCATTGGTGATTGCGGTTAAGATGACATCACGAATAATAATTACTCATCCCCGCACTATCATGTATGGGATTGGGCCGATTGGCCACTATTAGCGGTGCTGACTCTAGCCTCTAGTATGTGTGGGTCAATTCGGAAAGAGAATTACTTTTATTTCAGATTATGATCCGGTGAGTCACAAAATCTGGCAAATTCCGAAATCCGGTATATTCCGGATACATGTAAATCCAAGCGGAACCGGATTTCACCTAGATATAGTTAATATATATACATGTATCAGTATTGTTCATGTAATATTTTTTTTAAGTCAACCAAATATTCAATACACCATGTCAAATAAAAAAAATTCAGACCGACTTTATTAAAAAAAAAAAGAGCATTAAAAATTCTAAAGCAGCTCCTTTGTAGATTAAAATATAATGAAACATTTGCTTCTAAATTATACATTAGAGAAATGTGTTGTTCAAGCTACAAAAAAACTACCAAAATATATGTTATGCTGTATATAATTTTTTTTGTAAGCAATATGTTCAAAATGTTTCAATAAGGCTTCTGGACTGCATCATAAAAATCATAAAAAGATACAAAGACGAAAAACTGATAACCTCAAAAATATAAAATTAACTGAACCAACCCTTTTATTTTGAAGAGTTATTTCTGTCCAACTTGCCATGATGCTTTTAATAAGTCAATAACATAAGCCTCTTAACATCAATAACAAATGATTGCTTCTGTAAGAAATATGAATAATGCAATGTGTTAACTTAAAATTAAATATATATATACCTTTACACGGACCTTGGGGCGACTTGGATCCATCGGAAGATAACAAAGAAAAATAACGCTTCCCACCATCTATACCATTTTCAGCTTCTCCATTCCGCAGTTCATCGCTGTTCTCAGATGCAGAAAATGATGTGCCCACTTGTTCCTCTTTGTCTTGTTTTATAAGTGCATGAAGCCTATCCAGCATTATTGGTACCTATTATGAATACATTTAAAAATATAAAAAATCTATCTAAAGTGGAAAGGATGGCCAAGTGGTGTAGATACTCGACCGTCGACCTAAGAGTCCAGGGATCAATCCTCTGTGAGAACCATAGGAATTTTTCTAGGTGAAATGTGTTTCAAAGTCGTCTTACAAGCCCCCCCCCCCCTTCTCCAAACTTTAGATGGGTACATGACTTAAGTTGGGGAAGTAAAAGTGGCTGGGCGTTGTGCTAACCACACAATCCTTTCATATGTAGAGGTTTTAGAAACAGATGAATTCTACACTTCATCTGCCCCAATGGCCCCTTAGGGCTGAGGGACTTTTTTTTTATTACTTTATTAAGAAAAAAATATAACATCATCTCCTTAAATAGTTTTTCATTCCTAAATTCTGAAATTGATAAGTTAAGCAATGAAGACGCATTTTTTTAAACAAATTTTTATAGATATTTTTATATACATTATTTACACCATGTATCTGGACACTCAGCTATATAAAACTTTCTCTCTAACTATCAGGATGATCATTAAATGAGTTTTATGCTCTATAATATACAACTGTTAAAAAAAATAGTTTTAAGATTATTCCCATCTTTATAATCTATGACTTGGAACCCTAGATAGATATGCAAAATTTCTGCACGAGTGAAATTATATTCAAGTGCCCTCAAACAATTTAGATTTTAAATAAAAATTTAAAAAGGATTAAAGATTCAGAATCAGCATTGGAATTCATAAGCCCGCTGTAATACACTGTATTTCATTTTTTCTTACTACTTTCCCCTCGCAACCTTTAAGCCACAAATAATATTTTTACCTGTAGTCAACGCATATTGTGTGATTCTCTTTTTTCAAAGTTAACTTTAAGTAATTTCCAGGATTTTGAGGTTTACAAAATATAATAGCAACTTAGTTTTTTGCCTTTCAAATTTTCTACATTTGCATTAAATTCAAAAATACTTTCTGCAAAACATTATTTTTTAAAGTCATGTCAGCTTGGATTCAGGAATGAATCCATTAAATATGATTTATAAAAAAATAAATAAAGCTGATTCTGAGCGATTCTGAATTTTACTACTTTCCAAAAACACATTAAGTTCAGACTCTGAGAAATAGCTGCATCTATATGTTATCATTTATTATAAATGCTCACCAAATGTAAGCTCTCAACCCTATACTTTACAGCCACATCATTTAACTCCATAGCACCACTCAAAAGACCTGTGGCATATGATTTCAAAGGTTCATCAGCAAACTCAGCCCAGTAATACAGTCTTTCAACAACACCTTCCTAGATAAAACAATACAATGATAAAGAAATTTTTAAAATTAGTTTTAAATAACTTCACACAAAACTTATCTCATTCATCATAAATATTACATGCATAATATATTTTTAAAGTTCAATAAAAACGGACTAGTCCTGTGTTTTCTAATTTGTTCTTTTTGTTAAAGCCAACAGATTAATCCTAATTATCCAACGGTTGAAAAATTTTTTTATACCAATAATAAATATTACAATGATACTAATGCTTCATATTTTCAAGTAATTTAACAAGTTTGTTTACTGATCTGATTGAATACAGAGTTAGACAACATTAAAATATTTAATGTGAAATTACCGTTTCTCTGAAGGGAACACTTGTTTCTAGGCCAGGGAGTAAATCAAGCAGCACTCTACAAGCAGCAGTAAAAAGTGTTCCCCCATCTTCAAAGCGACCTCGTAAAATGTATGTGCCGACAATCTGAGTGTATAAAAATACAAGCCGAGCTGATTGTATTTTTTATGAATCATTAATTATTGGCTCAAAATTATTTTTATTTTTTTCCTGGCAGGCAATGTAGGGCATAGTAAATAACCAAAGATATGGACCATTAGACATTCTTATACAAATGGTACACATCAAAAGGCATGAATCATATTTTAGTTTTTATACAGTAAATAAAGCCATAAAGAGCTGCACCATGGTCAATTTTAAAAAGATTTAGCAATAAAAAATGAAATAATTGATAAAAAAAAATAACTGATTCAATAGGAGCCGCACAAAACTCAACAAAGATCTGCATGTGTGCAAACCAGATGTGGCAATTATATGGAATGCATTGGAACAATTTTCTTGAATAGCGAAAAAAAAAAAAAGAAAAAGAAATAAAATGTCATTTTAATTTGCTTAGATTTCGGCAATTTGATAAAATCAAAATTTTCTATCCTTGACATACACTTTTAAATCAGATTATTTTTTTTTTGAAAAGGGAGTTCGTTCCTAAACTTATTTTTCAGTTTTAACTCAAATAGATTATTTTAACTTAAAAAATATGATAGGTATTTTCTTGAAATGGTCAAAATACACATTATGAATAGTGTCAAAATTATTAATTTTCTTTTCATACAGCAGTCTTTTTTTAACAAGCTACAACTTCACATAAAAATTATCAGTCTAGGTCTGCTGCTATGTGTAAGAGCAAGGTCATCTGCAAAGTCCAGGTCGTCCAGCTGTTTTAGCAAAGTCCATTGGATTCCATTTCTTCTTTCCCTGGTGGATTTCTTCATAATCCAGTCTATAAGTAGTAGTAAAAGGAATGGGGAAAGCAAGCGTCCTTGTCTGACTCCTGTTTGTACCTGGAAGGTGTCTGTTAGCTGCCCTCCATGGATAACTGCAGGATATACCCTCATATGATTTCTCGATCAGTTTAATTATCAGGAAGAGGAGATGGGGCTGGACAGGCCACACAATACGAAAGCCAGCAAGTAACATCACTTGGAAAGCATTGAGATGGAATCCTCAAGGAAAAAGGAAGAGAGGCCGGCCAAGAAACACCTGGAGGTGAGAATTTGAAGCTGACATCACCAGGATGGGGTTCAGCTGGAAGCAGCTGGAGAGAATGGCTCAGGGCAGAAGTCACTGGAGATCTTTAGTTGGTGGCCCATACTCCGATAGGAGTGACAGGCAATGATGATGAAGTCCGCTGCCTTCTATGTTTTTTATTAAAGCTTACTGTCTATGTGATAGTTACAGATAATTCCCGCCTTTTGTTGGCATTAAATATATGTAATCAAGTCTGGTTTCAAAGTAAATCCACTAGAAGAAATTTACTTAAAACTTGAGAACACAGAAACAGGGTGTATTCTTTTTTAGCGCATTTTCGAGAAGTCAAATGCGCTATTGTCCCCGTTTTGTCCGTCTGTCATCACCCTAGATCTCAGCAACCATAAGTCCTAGACCCATGATGAATATACTTTTTTTTGTCGGTCTTGGCCTGCCATTCCTGCATCAAAAGTCCATTTCGCGATCTGACCTCTGAGGGCTGGGCATCAGTGTTTTTTACCGTTTTTTACTATATAAGCTATATTAATAATTATGTCATTTTCATGGCCCCATTCTACACCTTATACGCTGTGGTGGCACACCAAATGAATGGGTTATTGAACGGAAGTGAAAAAAGATTGGCAACAACAATTTATCATATAACAATTGACGGAGTTTTCAGATGATTAAATGACTACAATTTAGAATGTTTCAATTATGAGTCCTATTTCAGTGACCACAAACCACTTGTAGTTAGAATTAAGAGAAAATAATTTTTTTTTCAAATATAAAGAAACATATTTTTTAATATTTTTTTTCAGATATATGCATTACACAATTGAATTTATAAACATTTCCAAAATTTACAAATATTTACTGAAAGCTAACATACGTACTGATACATAACACGAAAATGCGCTTACATGTCCTGTGTCCAGAATGGAACAGGCTTAAGATGCTGGTTTTAATTTATATTAGATGATGCAAACTCACATCTTAGACAGCCTTGAGCAGTTAGTTATTAATTTGTTTTATATCATTAAATGCTTTATATTGAGAGTTTTGTTTATTAACAGAATAAATATTTAAATATAAGACAGTGATCTTAAAAAGTCTTAAAAGAATCAACTCCAGTATTCTATCCATTTATATTCCATACTTACTGTATTCATAAAATCATCGTTTTTAAAAATTATTTTCATCATCTGTCCAAGACCACATGTAGCAATTTGCCTGCCTGTAACAAAAAAAAAAATGCTATTTCAGCTAAAAAAAATTTTCACACAGTACACAATTACCAACAAAATTTATAAGGAAATAAAATTTTTTATCAACATTACTCAGTGCGAATGAAAAAAAAAATTATTTTCTTACCAGGAGGTCTGTCATCTAAAGGATCTGGGTCCATTTTATAAAATTCCTCTGTTTCTTGCTCCAGCAACTCAGCCAGTCTGGGAAAAAAAAAATTGTGTGTCATTAATAATTTGTGTGGGACAATGACTTTTTAGAATGCTTTCCTTTGCTGCATGATTCAATTGAAAACTGTTAAATATTAAACTTGAATTTATTAACTTAAGTTTTCCTAAGACCAATGCGCAAAAATTTTCTGCTTAGTTTGTTTCACTGAGAGTAAACCAACAAACAGAAAAGCGAAAAAATATGACCATATTTTGTAATTTCATGCAGTATTTTATTATATGAAAAAAATTATAAAAAGCTCGGTAAAAACTTATATATTGGAACATACTTATTTAAACATGGTACTGGGTCGAAAGCTCCAGGCACTGTTGACCTGTTGTTCCATTCATCTAGAGCAGCATGAAACTTTTCTGTTCTTTCAGGGGTTGGATTCTGGTTAGCCATTTGGCTATTAGTTTCTTGCTTTTCAGCCAGTTTCTAATCTGGAAATAAATACATATCAAATTTCTTGAAATTTCATTAAAGGTTTTCAAATGAAAAAATTAATTACCTAAATTATTACAAATGTTCTAGTTTGTTATTAAGGAGTCAGCAGCATTTTGATACAGTAAAAAACTATTTCGAGTCATACCAGTCAATTTATCAAGATTTAATGAACTTAAGATTAATTAGAAAAAACTGGCTCATTTGGAGCCACACAAAACTCAACAAGAGCCCCAAAGAACTGCATATGGCTACCATAGCATGACTTTTTTCCTATTAACTTGGAAGAGGAAAATAATTAGATTTTTTTCAAGAATATTTTTTTAGGAAGTTATAAGCTTAGAAGTGGAGACTTGAAAATTTATTAAAAAAAAACGGAGGTTTTATAACATTTTGATTCTTGATCAATAATGACTATTTTTAACTAATGGAGATTTTGGTGTAAATAGTGCCTTAGCCGAGAAGCCCCGTAATTATTAGTTTACACCACCATTATGTTAGCAGGGCAGCGTGAAAGTAGAAATATTGTTAAAAATATGTGAAGTCTAAAAAATAGAAATCAATTGTTTTTAACAAAATTATGCACAGAAAAATAGACAATATTTAGCTTTATAATAGAAAATATGCTAATTTATATGTGGTTTACCAGATAGGCCTTATTTGTATGGACATTCTGTTTTTAACCCAATTGTCTGTATTAATTAATTTTTGAGTCTGTATTTGTCCATACTTTCCTCTTATTATCTGTACTTTTTTAGTGTTGACTTGCTTGCCTTTTTTTATATATTTCTTTTTTTTCATAATAGTCAGCAATTTTAAAATTTTCATTATCATATATGGAACATCTCTAATTTAAGGGGTTGAGGTGTAAACACAAAAACTAAAACAGGTACTGCTTAAAATCATGAGCTTTTTTAACACATTGGTTTTTATTGGATGGAAATAGTTGCCAATAAGCAGTAAGAAAAAAAAATGAACATTTTTTTTAACGAAGTGGCTATGGTTCCAAGTAACAGGAACACTGTATAATTTTTTTCTGGGTCCAGCTATAGATGCATATTTTTTGTTTTTGGGGCAAGGGTTAGGGTTAGGAGCAATATCTATAGCCGGACCCCGAAAAAAAAATTCGGAGTCCAGCTATCGCGCATGCGCACGTCACAGCCGTAAAAAAATGAAGTCCTTCTAGAGCACATGCGCATCTATACATACACCACTTAAGTATTGAAATTTTCAATTGCTTCATCAACACTGTCCATTTTCCAACATGTAATTTCCGATGAGTGCTGTATCGTGCCTTGGCGCAGCTGCACTCATATTACTTTTCAGTGCATTTTTTTAATGCTTTGTTTTGATGTTAACTATAAATTGACAACAAATAAAAAAAAAATTCTGCACTTGATTTCACGTAAATCGGCTGCGCATTTGATAACACTGGGCAAAACAGCCAAAATCGTCAGGGGTTTTCAACTTATTACGACTAATTTTGGTGTTCTGAGTCCGAATATCACATTGGATTTTGCTTGGTCAGGTCAATTTCTTGAGATACAGCCATAGACCTATCTGTCGAGCTATACGTATTCTTATATCAGGGGTTTTGAGTTCAATCAATTCTCTAAATTAGCTGCATAAAAATTAGAGCAAAATAATCACAATTATAAAAACAGAGATAATTATATTTTATTTATAAATCCGGATTTTCACTTGATTATTCAACGCATCAGCACTTGATTGAGCACAGCCTCCAGTACCTCAGCCCTTCCATCTGCCCATCATCCAGCTGCTCACTGCGAAGAAATTCCTGTACCAGCGTTCAGAGATCTTCCTGACATCGACGATGAGGCCACCACTTTAGACGAGGAGGAGATACAGAAGAGGAGTATGAATCACAAGATGGACCGCAGCCATTCTCACAATGTGAGCTTAATGATCTAGTTCGGGATCTCAGCTTGTCGAATAATTTCTCCCAGCTGTTGGCCTCCAGACTCAAAGAGAAAAATGTACTAGGTAAGGACGCGCGTATCACTTTCTTCCTTAGAAGGCATGAGGACTACATGGGCTACTTCTGCCAGGAGAAAGACGTTGTGTACTGCCGAGATGTTGCCGGTCTTCTTGATAAACTCGGCGGTCCTCAATACGATCTGAGAGATTGGCGACAGCTTCATTGACAGCTTGCAAGCGCTCTTTGAAATGTGTACTTCTCCCTAACGGGAGCCAGTTCGCCACTTCAATCCCTCTTGCCCACTCCACAACTCTTGAAGAGAAATATGAACCAGTGAAGTATGTGCTCGACAAAATCCAATATGAGCAGCACCAATGGATCATCTGCGTCGACTTGAAGATGGTGAACTTTCTACTTGGTCAGCAGTCCGGGTTCATGAAGTGCCAATGCTTTATATGTGAAGTGTGGACAGTCGCAACAGAGCCCAGCACTATGTAAAGAAAGAATGGCCGGCACGAGAGCAGTTAGTACTTGGGGGCGAAACATCATAAACGAACCTCTGTTGACCGGAGAAGATATTGATCCCACCGCTACACATGAAGCTTGGGTTAATGAAACAGTTTACGCGCGCTATGGAAAACGATAGGAGGTGCTTCAACTACATGTGCCGAGCATTTCCTCAACTGACCATTGAGAAGCTGAAGGCTATTGGCTTTTTCGACGGCCCACAGATACGGCAGGCTTGAGTGCGCCGCCTAGAAATCGTTGTGCAGGTGGTGAACAACTTCCTGGGGAACATGAAAGCAGCAAACCATGCCAGACTCATCAGCAGCATGATAGAGGATTTCCAAATAATCGGGTGTTTGATGAGTATAAAGATGTACTTCCAGTTCTCACACATGGAGAAGTTTCCCGAAAAACCTTGGGGCGATGAGCAGGGGAGAAAGGTTCCATCAGGACATCCGCCTAATGGAGGAAAGGTACCTGGGGAGGTGGGATGCAGTCATGCTGGCAGACTACTGCTGATCGCTGAAGAGTGACAACCCAACAGCTGCTCACACACGGGAATCAAAGAAACGCCGATTTATGCGCTTGAACTCTGAACTTTTTGTTTCAGGTAACGCTCATTGTTATACTAAAATTATGATAATTATGCTTATCAAATTTGGTAGATAAATAAAAACTGAATGAATTTGAATACGTTGACTTTTATTTCTTGAGTAAAACGGAAAAAATCGTCAGGGGTTTATCAGCTGATGATCCGCAAAAATGTGTTTTTTTTACAAAAAAAAAAACGATTTTTTACTAATTTCTGTTGGAAAATTCCTGACTTGATTGAGAAAAACCATTGTCATTTTCGGACTCAGAGCATCAAAATTAGTCTAATTCGACTGGAAAACCCAGGACGATTTTCAAAAAATATGTTTTTGTTGCCCAGTGTAATCATGCTCAGTTATTATAGTTTGTTAACATTGTGTACTGGAGGTTATTGTTCCCTCGATGGATTACTTTTTGATGGTTTGTTGGTTATGGCAGCCACATCTTTTGACGTATGAAATGTAGGTCATTTCTGCACATTAGGAAGGTGGCACAAATCAGCACCTTATTAAATTAATTAAATTGATTAGGAAGGGGTTTAACATTACACCTAGATTTCCCCGGCAACGCCGGGCTTAATATCTAGTTTAAAATAAAGAGGACCATTATTGTATAGCTTAATTCCTATTCAACATACTAACACACACTACTCACAGTGTTGACTGAGTGCTGTTTGACACTGTTATTAATTTTTTCTAAGTAATGTTGCAGATTTTCTAGCTCTAATAGTGTAATGAAGACTACGTCAATAGTCCAACACAGCATACTATGGAGTGTACTAAGTATTTTTTTACATTCTGATGTGTTGTCTCAGGATGTAGTGTGCATTATAATTAACACACCCATCATCATCTTTTTCAGACTTACCTCTATTTCTTAAAGATAGGAAAGTAAAGGGGAAATGGTTGTGGAGCAAATGATTAAGATGATATCAATAAAAAATTAAAACCAACTTAAAGATTAAGCAATTTTCTATAATTTTATATAGTGACGTCTCACATCATACTTTCCTTTAAATCATATCAAGTGACTAATGAAAAAGTTTTAAAATAAAAGTGTCATTAATTGTATATATTTATTTTCCTTTGTTGATTTGTAAAATATAGAGAGATAGATTTGTAATTATCCATATTTAGATTTTCTATCTCATAAACAAAAACGTAAACAGGATTCACACTATTAATCATAACTCCGAAAGTTCGTCACCAATTGCCTAAAAAATTTACACACAAAATTGCAGAAAATTACTTGGCATGTTGATATATATATTTTATATTATTTAAAAATAATATTTAATCAATCGATTTAGTACAATTATTTCTTTACTTCACTTTACAACCATGGGAGGTAATTCAAAAGTCACAGAGTGCTAACTTATAGATTGTCAGTATTTATTTAAAAATAAAGCAATACAACTTGTGCTAACTAATAAACCATAAGTATTTTGTTTTAATTAACAAACAGTATCGTAAATATTTTTATTTAAGTTTGCAAATTATTATTTCAATCAGTATTTTTTTTATCAAACATGTACACGCTATTAATAATAACTCAGAATGTACATCCAAAAGCACTGCATTAATAAACATAACAAATTTAGAAACATAGGAAAATAAGTTCTCATGGTAGAAATATTTTTCCTTTGTTTATAGTCTTAAATGATTGATAATTATTTTTCTAAAATTTGTCGTTTTTTTAATAAACAGAAATAGAGACAAGGGCTTTCTCAATACTTACTATTACATTATTTAGGGCTTAGCCACAGCAACGCATGGCGGTTACACAGCTAGTTTATAATAAATAAAAACTTGTAATTCTTCCACGACCCACACTTGAGAATCACTAGCATACAATTTTTACCAAAGTGTCTTAACTGTTGGGACTCCAATTATTGGCCACATGATATAAAAAAGAGTGATAAATCCCTAACTTCAAATAAAATTAAGGGAAATATGTATACATTTTGCAACGTACTAGTGAAGCAATGAATCTGTTTATCAAATGCTGTGCAAAATTTCTGCGAAATTCTTTCAAAGTAGGTAAAAGCAAAACTTTATAGGTTCCACATAAAAAAAAAAGAGAAAAAGATTATGAAGAGTAAACAGATAGCATTGATTCTGTTATTAAAAGAGAAAGACGTCCTACATAATGATTTAATTTATCATTTTGTAAAAAAAAAAAATCATACAAATATATTTATTTCTATTCATAAAAATCCAAATTTCCATTACGTTTATTGGGGTAATGTGCTTTTTAGTGTAAAATTGATGTCAAAATGGGTTGCAAAGCGTAAAAGTGTACAGGATCACACAGATGTTGATTATACAAGTTAAGTGTGATGAGTGAGACCAACCATATAAGAGAAGAACCATCAACTAAGAAGGCTCTGCAGAAAACAGAAAAGGCGGAAATTATGTACTACTCGTAATGTGAAACCTCACTCCACATCACGTTTAAATTAATGAAAAATTTTTTTTTTTACTCATCTTACAAGGCATTATTGCAAAACACTAGTAAACCAAGTTAGTCATAAACAGATGTTTGACTGTACATAAAGAATTGCGATGCTAGGTACATTTTAACATAAATAGCGTTTTCACCAATAATCCCCTTTTACCATTTATTTTGGTAACAATTTTTTTCTTTATTACCAAAGAAATATTTACAAATAGACCAACTCATGATTTAAGTCTGACAAAGACATTATAAATATTGCCCTAATCCAGAATTAATTAAAAAATTTCATAGGTTTTAACCAAATTAGTTTTCCAGACATAGAATTAATAATCATTCAAGAGAGAATAAACTTACATAGACACTTGGAGTTGGTGGATTCAATGAGTCTTTGGGTAAAGGCGGGCTTGGAGCTGGAGGTGGATGAGGTGGTGGATGAGATTCTCCAAGAATACTGCTCAGGCTGGGATGAATAAGGCCCTGACCTTTAGAAAGTTCAACAATTTTAGATCCACCCATATTTATGTCAAGACTAATAACAGCAGGTCTTGTTTCCTTTGAAGTAAAGAGGCATCTGCAGAACTGCGTTTTAAAACAAGCCCTAGCTCTTTGGTAGCAGATACAGTAAATATTTCTTTGGAATACTTGCTGTCTTTTGCTAGATCATCATCATCTTCATCGTAATTGCTTTCACCATCTCCACGGGTGGAACCCTGAGGTGATGAGGAATGTACTGATGTGGAACTAGGAGTTATTCGGCCCTGACATGTTGGAGTTGATCTACCATGAATGTTGTTACCACTGAGGGCACTATTGGCATTAGTGGATCCCCATTGTGACCCATGTCTTTGCTGCCTTGGAGGTTATCAAGAGAAGAAGTGGATGAATGGTTTAATGCAGAAGTGCTTTCATTGGAAGGTGAAGAAGATAATGGTGAAGTTCCTTTGCCTGCAATCTCTGCTAAAACATCCTCAGCCATAGCTATATCTTGTGGAGAAAATTGAAATTTTTCCTCTAGTTGCTTAGATGAACTAGGATCAAGAGTACTTATGACAGGCCCAGGATGAATGGCGCTTGGATTTAATCCTGGAAGCCCCCATAACCTAGGGGTGACAAACTAGATGATGGAAGGTTTTGAGCACCTGGAAAAACAAGCACAAAAAAGGCTGTAAAAATCTTACATTCACAGTGAAATGTCATTATTACAAACATCAGTGTAATAAAATATTCAGTACACAAAAATTATTTTATCCCCTTCCCCTCCGCTTTTTTAACATCTGTTTAAAAGCCTCATTGTAAAAAATTTCTTACTTAAACAGTATTGCAAAACAATAGCTGTTTTGGATATATAAATATATATATATATCCCTCCACCCCACATACACCAATATTGAATTTCTGCTAATTTCTAAATCTCAAGTAAGCTTGAGGTCAATGACTTTCACATTAGATAATGGGAGGGGAAACGGAAGATGAGTTAGAAGATATGGTAACCTTTAACATCTATTGATGAAGACAGATAACACTAGGTGCGGTACGGAGTCAAATGTCACCTTGGGGGCGGGGGAGGACAGTTTTAGCATTGTGGGTAAGGGGAGGAGGAAGAAAGAGCTATAAGTAAGACGGTATGTACCAATTGCCTCATGTGCATACAGTAACGCTCACAGGATTTTAAAAAAAAAATCCATAAACCACAGTTATCTTTGTGTTGGGGGAGGGTGCGTTAATGAGCAAGAAGCACTATAAAGGATAGCCGTTTGGGAAGTATGAGAAAGACTTAAAGAATAGATTTAGTGTGTGTCTGGTAGTTATAAGCTAGTAATTAATTTCCCAATTAGCAAGCCAAGTAATGTTCTTTCTAACATAAACGGTAAGGGCCGCAGTGGATACGTGATTTCAATAGTAACTTGATAGTTTTAGTTAAGAGCAATCTTATTGTTATGGGTAGGGGTTTGCTTGATGTTGAAGGTCGCATTTCGCAAATATGGTAATTAACAATATTATTTAGAAAACAGCAATCTTATGGTTAGGGACAGGGACTTGGTGGACTGAGGATAGTATTCTGCTAAGAATTTAAGGACTATAAGTGTTTTGGGAGCTAAAGCTCAAAGGAAAGAATAACTGTTCTGCTGTGTACAATTCTACAGGATAAAACAAATTGAAGCCACCTTGTTATTGGGAAGTTTGGAAAGCCAGCATGCTTTAAGGGGATACAAACTGAAAGGCATGGATGACATCATTTATATTTAAAGAATGGTGTTGTTGTGCCTGGAAAATCAAATGAAGAGAGGATTTACTCATCATAGATAATTGCTCTTCTAACAGCTGTATTTCTCGCCCTTTGGACCATGTGTAAAAGTTTTATTTTGTGTACTGATGAGGGTAGAAAAAGAATTCCTTCAAGGAGTTTGACTCTGCTACAAGTAGCAAGCATGGCATGTAAGAGTTTCTTCTGTCACAAAGTCACGTATCAGAATCTAGTAAATTTGTGCAAAGTTGTTGGGGAATACCTAAACGATCTTGTGTGCTTGGGAGTGTTCGGACTTTTTTAAGTGTTTGTATTATTTGAGGATTTTTGTAACATTTAACTATTTTTTTTTTAATTATACACAAATTTAATGAAGTTAAAAAAAAAGTTGTTTTATTATTATTTCATAATTTAATAAATGAGACAATTTGAGTATAAGAGATGTTTTAGATACATGCACCAGTTACTGTGTACACAAAAATAGTTGGTCACATGGAATTACAGTTTATAAAAATAAATGAGTTACGCCCAAATTCAATAACCTTTATAGGTAACGAAAGCCTAAAGCTTAAGTAGTAAGATATAAACGGAGAGAAAATATAAAATTTATTCAGCATAATGTCTTTAAAAAAAAAGTGACGCAATATCTTGACAGTGATACCTAAATGAACCATATCAACATACTAAGAACGGAAATTTACTGTGATGTCATTGTCGGAACCACCCCAATCCCCTCCTTCATTGTAACTAAATTTCAATAATATGAATAAATTCTGAATTGCCATCAATATCTATCGATATTGCTACATTTCACTGTAATCTTTTCTGGCATGTGAAGTAAAAAATGCATTAACAAATGTAACAATAAAAAAATGTTAAAAGAGGTACTTACAAGAATGACCTAATCTTCCCTGAGATGGAAGTGATGATTGTGGCTGAAATATTAATTAAGAAATTGTTATGGTATAGACCTAATGATAAAGTTAATGATGCCTTTCATTTTTTTTCTTTTATGGTAGTTTTTCTTTGAAGGTGGTTTGTGAAAAGAAAAAGTCTTTAGTGATGGATTACCTAATTAAACCAGTTTACCAAGTGGGTTGCAAGGTGTACAAGTTTGAGAGCCACTACACTAAATGGATGTTTAAAAAAACATGCATAAATTTCACAATACTGAATAAAAATTACCAAAAACAACTGTGAACTCACAAAAAAGCATCAAAATAATATTTTACCTTAAATTGTTGGGACAACATGTGCTGCTGCTGAAGCTGCCTTAGGAGACTTTGCTGTGTTGGGTTGAGGCTGGCCTGATTGCTGAGCATACGTTGCATCATGTGCAACTGGTGCTGGGAGAGTGTAGCTGGAGGAGGCATTTCTAAAGGTTCAGTGGAAGGCTGATCAAATAGATAGAGATTACAATCCATGATGTAAAATAAATACCAACATTTAAACATTAAGGCAAAACTTTATTTACCATCAAAATTAAACCACAAGCCTTCTAAAATATTTATTAAGTTAAAAAAAAAAAAAGGTACAATAATTTGATTGACTTTAGGTACCAAGAGAAAAAGAAAAGCCAAACGTGCCTTCATAAATATCAGGTCTCAGAGTCCTGATTAACGGCATCCAGTTTTTATTCTATCATCTCAAAACATCATCGGGTGAGGTAATTCGGTTTTAGTAAAATATCAATAAAATAAAAGTTTTGTTCGGTATTATAATATCTTTAATACCAACAGTGTACCAGGTGCTGTGGAAAAAGATCCATCATATTTCTAATGCCTAAATACTCAAAAACAATACAATCCTTTATTTCTGGATATTTAAAAATATGCTTTTATTTAAGAAAAATATCTCAGGAATCGATTGGCAAAGTCAGCATTTACTAAGCGATTCATTTTAATGCTGTGAAAAAATTCTAAATAGGGTAGGGGTATGTATTTTTTTTGCGTAAACTTTACAAAAATTACCATTTTCAACTTTCGGTACTGTCATAACTCTGTTATAACCTGTGATCAGAACATGTTGTGAGTTTGTATTCAATAAAAAAGTGTGCTAGTGGTAGGATAAATGAGGGCAAGTGAAAAATACTGACCAGGGGGAAGGTAGAAAGAGAGACAGTCAGTGCTAGGACAGCTAAGAGTAAAGATGTGTTGTACAAGTTAGAATAAGACAGTTGGAGTGTGATATTAACAGTTTCGAATAAGACGGAGTGTGATATTAACAGTTGATGTAGTAGGATGTTTTTCTGAAACAGTTGTTAGTGAATTAGTGTGGAAACGATGATACGTACTTACGTTTTCTTACATGGATTTATTTCAATGAATATTCTTATGTGTGTAAATAAATATTAACTTGTTAAATGGTGACTTATCGTCTTCTTTGACAAAGTATTTGAAATAATAAGCCCACAATGATATGAGGAGTAATTTAGCCTCCAGCAGAGACCTACGACAGGTACTATGAGAATTAACCTGTCTAAGCCTAGTGCAAATAGTATCGCCAAAAGTGTAGTATTATTGCTAATGTCGTTTGAACTAAATACCAAGAATGTCAAGGAAAGGCCTTGAACTAGGTGTGTATCACATATCACACATCAAAAAAGCATCCGTGCGATTTTATTGGTTGCTAAGGTCTTGTTGACGGGTAACAATTGTTACCTATCCCATAACCACCCATGATAACTGTAAACTATAAAGTTATTTTACCGTCGATTCAACTGTTTATCTGCTAAATCTAAGCAAATCTAATTAACTAAAATACTACTAATCTGTGTTTGATTTTGAAAGAACTTATCATTTCTTTTCACCATTTTGGATGGATATCGCAAATGAGGCTTCTTTTCTTTTTCATTATTTCTCTCAGTATTTATTACTATCTTTCAAAACAAGGCAATACAAAATAGAACAGGTAGGCCTACATGTGTGGTGAAAGGGCAAAAGAACTATTATAAAAACACAGCTGACTCACAGCACACAGTATAGAATGTTGCATAATACCATTAGGCCAAGTGTACAACTGGTTCACATACTGACCAGAGCTGGTGGTTACCTAACACCAGACATCAGTTTTCACTGGCTATAGTGAAGTGTATCACAGCATTCTAATTAGGTCAAGGCGGCTGTGATAGCAAGCAAACAGTGTGTGTTCTGTTCATTCATAAGTAGTGGAATGTAAATATGTTTTTTTATTTTAATTAAGAAATGTTTATTGATAGATAGTTTTAGACATTTTATCAAACTAAAATTACTTTTATACAAGAAAAAAAAAACAGCTGTAAATAATAGGTCTACAATAAAACGAAATGTTTTTATATCATTATTAACAGACCAAACTCAAGGATACAATTACTGAAGATGTAATTTTCAATTTATGGCATATGTTCATTGTATAGGGCATGTAACTAATATTTCAGGTTTTTTTCTGACAATTTCAATTGAAAAATGATTCACTTTCATTTTCCTTTGAAGATAACAAACATATTTTAACCATTAAATACCTTTCAAAGAGCTTCATTTTTTTTTCTCAATAATTCAAAGTGATTTTTTTTTTTTGAGTTTTTCTCAAAATCATGTTTTTTAAATTTTCAATGCACACTTTTTGAAATTTTACCACATATACTAAAGATAGAAGCTTCTAATTTCTTTTGCTTGTTTTTCAATACATTGTTTACATTTCCTCAATTTTGTTTTTCAAAAAATGTTTTGATTTTTTTAGCGCATTTTCGAGACGTCAAATGCGCTATTGTCCCCCGTTTGGTCCATCACCCTAGATCTCGCTTCATATGTCCTAGACCCATGATGTATATACTTTTGTGTAGGTCTTGGCCTGCCATTCCTGCATCAAAAGTCCATTTCGCGATCTGACCTCTGAGGGCTGGGCATTAGTATTTCTTAGGGTACCGTTTTTTTACTATATAAGCTATATTAATAATTATGTCATTTTCATAACCCCATTCTACACCTTATACACTGTAGTGGCGCACCAAATGAATGGATTATTGAACGGAAGTGAAAAAAGAGGAGACAAAGACGAGTTGACTAGGAAAGAAATAGAGCATTGTTTTTGATACCCCAAAATTTACAAATATTTACTGAAAGCTAACATACGTACTGATACATAACACGAAAATGCGCTAACACGTCCTGTGTCCAGAATGGAACAGGCTTAAGATGCTGGTTTTTATCCTTTTTTTCTTACCCACCCTACCCCCATAAAATTCACATTTTTACATAGGCCCTTAGTAAAAAAAAAATTTTTTTTTTATTTTTATATATTTCAAAAAAATAAAATTGAGGGATTGTTGGAAATATATGTTTATCTATGTACAAAATATCTTTCTTAAATTAGCAATACAGTTTGAGATTCTTCACTTTGAAAAAATGTCAAGAAAATAGACATTTTACCTAAAAAAGTCACCAAATTTTTTTTTTGACAATTTGAAAATTCTATTGGTCATCCTGAGGACCACCTTAATCAATCTAAATCTAAAAAAAATAAATGTCAATTTTAATAGATGTGTGAATCAAAACAAACCATTAAAAGGATATATAAATGAAATATAGCACCCTACTCTTTTTCTTTCCTTTAATTTTTTTTTCTTTTCATCATTGAAGGGTGAATCAGAATCATGAGAAGCTGGCCCCCCCTCCACGTCCTGAAACAGCTGCTGGGCCTGCATTTCCTTGACGAGATGTCAGTTCTGCTGGAATTGGAAGTCTCCAAGCCTCTTCAATACTTGGCAAAGTCTGATTTCTAAGTCAAAAGAAAGAAATTTGCTCTTCGATTTGTTAAAAAGTAAATTATTAATTTGCTACTGGAAATTGTTATTAATAATGTAGATATTTAACAATTTTAATATCTTTTTTTTTTTCAGGTACAAAATATCCCTAAATATTTTCACAAGAAAGTTAATTACTTGTTCTGGAAATGCTGTAAGGTATGTTGGCCAAATTTGCTGCAGAAAATTTAATCTTGGCTGCCAAATTTGTATTTGATTCTTGGAAATGTTATAATGACTTGGACTTAGTTTATTAAATTTAGATAAATTTAATATGAACTACTTTTTTTTTAAAACAAAATTTCAGCATACTTCTGAATAACACTTCATAATCTGTTCAGCAGCCCACAAATGTAGAAAATACCTAGTTTGGAGCGCTGATTTTTGGTTTTAGGTAAAAAATTTATTTTTTTGGCTATTTCATATATCAAAGTAAGTACCTAATAGACACAGATCACTGTTTTTACTTAGTGTGCAACTTTTGATTCCGTTGTTCAATAAACTATATTTAACTTTAACCCATTAATTATGTAGGGGAAAAACTAGAGATACCCTGCAATTATGCAATTACTGATGGTTTTAGGCTTGAGCAAAAGTTTGGGGAAAAATGGGTGGGTGCACAAAAACATAACTGTAACTTTTAAAGTAATAGAGTTAGTTTACATTTTATTACATGGAAATGAATTATCTTTCAATCTGTGAAAGAATTAAAGTTATACAATTGATACTTAAAAAGTTATTATTCAGAAAAGTATAACTGGGTTTTGTTTTCAATTTTGATTTTTAAAACCTATTTTCAACTGAAATTTTATCCTGAGATTATTATGAATTAGAAAATAATCACCATGTTTTAATGGAGTGCAGGCTGTTTATATGGCCTTTATTTATTGTGCAATTATGTATCAACTACAAACTTAAATCGCATGATCTTTATATCAACATGTAGGAAATTAAATCTTTCTTATGATATATATTTTATGTATGCTGACTTTATAGTAAAGATGATAAAAGTGTATAAAATCGATATAATTTATACCTTCCAATTGGATATGCAACTTTCAAACTTTACACATTACAAATGAAAAAACAACAAAATAATTATAATAAATGTGTGCGAATTTAAGCATTATAATAATAAATGTTTATTTCTCTTCCTATCGGCTATATTTTATTCATTTTTTCCCCAAAATTAACAATAATGAACTTTTGAAATTGAGTCACCATAATGGACCATAAACGGTCCAGACACAAATTATAAATCTCAATAAAATCATAGTGGTTTAGAAAAAAATAAGTGATTTAAGTTATAGTACTAAAAGTAACCATAATAGGGACACAAACAATGTTTTAAAATGGAAAATGTAGCTACTCACATGTTCTTATAACGTCATCATAATTAATGTAATCCATATTGAAATATTAAGTCTCACAAAACATGTATCCATTAATATCAGAAATATATCACATTCACAAAAACAAAAACAAACAAACTGCAATTAGAGTGAGGATTTTAGATTTCATATATTCTCTTTAATGTATTTTAAGTCTACAAAAAAGTTAATATCAAGAAATTGTAATAGTAATTACAAGACGTAACATGCCTATGGCCTCATCTGGGGGGGTGTTTAGTGATGTCAAAATCTTTAAAGTGCTTATCAAAAATAACTACGATGCTTATCTAAAATAACATCTCCATAAATCTACTAGAAATAATTAGTTCGGGCCATATGCGATTGTCAAAAATCCGCATCCGTAATGAAAAGGTTAAGCATTGATTTATTTAATGCACAACACTTTTTTCCTGACACGTGTTAGATTTGCTCTGTCATGAGTTCATTGAAAACTACCATCAACATAGAATGGAACAGACCATTGGTTCTTTTATAAGAACACTTAGCTAAGAAAGGCAACTGGTCCAAGGTTATGACATGCGTGATTGGTATAAGCTTTATTGTTGTAGCCATCACCACTACGCCTAGCTAATGAATTATTTATGGTATTGCTCCATTTTTATTCTCAGAAATCAATTCAGATCTAAAAAAAAAAAAGTGCATAATTTAGTATACCAATTCCTTGTAGCGTTTAGATAACATGTCAAAGCATCATTAGGTTGATTGCAGGTCTCATAGAGTACACCAAGGTCAGCCCAGGCTGCAGAATGAGACTTGTCTAGTTGTACAGCACAGATGTATGCCTGCAAAGCATCCATGGGCTGATTCTATTTACTGATATAGTACTCTGTTAATAGATTCAATTATAGCGTAAGCAACATTAAATAAAGAGATTAAATAGTTATATTTTTTCTAATAAAAATAGGGCTTTTGAAAAGTGTCATAAAAAGTAGAAAGTAATCCATTAATTCATAAATATTCAGATATTATGATTCATTAAAATTCAAAAAAATTTAAACAAATTAGTCAATATATTTTAAGTTTCTCCCAGGAGCTGTCTAAAATAGCATCAGATTTCAGCAATAAATAATTTTTGATATCTTTGTTTATAGTTTTTAGAAAGTCTACTTTTAAATCATTCATTATTTGAATATTTCTGGAATGTGGAACATGTCAATATATTTTACTTTCCACCATTTTGTATGCATGACAACTAATTGAAAAAAAATCAAGAGAACAAACAGCACATAACTATATTCACTTAACTAAACTGCTGGTTTATAATGAAATGATAAAAACTACTGAAAAGTAGAATTGCTGTCAGCATCTATAAACATGTGATAATAATGATTAACACAAAAATTTTCTTTTTAAATTTGATATTAGTTAATCCAATCTATTAATACCTTTAAATAAATGTAAAATGCTGAGAAGTTAAATTTAGATGTTCAATGTAAGTTCAATAGCACTATTGAAAAATATATCCACTGTTGAAGAATAAATTTCAGCCTTAAGCTTTCAAAAAAGTAATAAGTAACAAATAAAAAAGGATCCATAGACTTACCCTATGGAGCACCACGTGTCTGCATTTGCCTCTGACTTATCAATAGACTGGCAGGTAGGCATCAAAGGCATCATGAACCCGACCCACCAGAGAAACATCTAGATTCCCAAAAAAATATTTATGAAAATTTGTTGATGATTGTTGATAATAAATATTTTATACATTGATACAATCATAGCCATTCTTATAGATGGGCTGAATAGGCAGCTGCCTAGGGGCCCGCTGCTGAATGCCCTGTTGAGACTTTATTTGCCAGCCTCCAAAACAATCTGAACTATTTTTAGGGGCCAAGTACTCAAAAGACACATCAGTTGAGGAGACTCCAGTTTTCATGATTATCTCCCCCAAATATTTTGAAATAGCCCACCCCCTCCCCTAATTACCTTTGACAGGACTCCAATACCAAAAAAACGTAAGAAAAATTATGGACACAATAGCATAGAATACACTGAAATTATAAGTGAACAGTAGAATCATTTGTAATTTTTATATTGTAATTGTGTTTCAGTGGTTCACAGCTCGGGGGGAGGGGGGCTATGACATAGAAATCAAACTTTTCAGTTGACTGATTAGTTAATGACTTGACTACATCACTATGTAGCTCTTTAATAAGTAAGCACAGGTTTTATTCATTTATTTATTTTTGAAGATAAAAAAATTGCCTTAGGCTATAAAACAAAGTCAACAACTCATCCCTATATAAGAAGGTTTTAAAAAATAAGGATCTGACCTCCAACCTAATCCACAATGTTAAAAGATAAGTTAACAACCCCTTTAAACCATTTTTTATGCAGCTGGTTTTCATGTAAAAAGAAATCCACAGAATTATGGGTATTGAGTAATACAAGAGTGCTAGAAATTTTGAAAGCATAATTTACTTGTTTAAATACATTCAAAAATTAGAGTTCACAATATTCTAGAATATTGTAATCTTTAACATCAATTTACCTTCACTCACTTCACTCCAACAATTGTGAAACTTTTTCAACCCCTACACAATTTTTGATTGTAATAATTGGACAAACCCTAGCTGTAAATTTTCATTTAATAATTCTGATTTATTATATATCTAACTTTTATTAAATTAATCTTAACACCTAATTTAAGTATAACCATATAATTTTCAATAAACCCTTAAAATTGTTACTCATCCTTATGTCAAATGAGAATTGAATCTATTGAGGGACAATTGTGGCCATTATTCAGGTCATTTAATGGAAGTATTACAAATCTAAATGCCACAGTAGTTTAGCCTACCCACTCAAATAGTTTTTTTTTTGCCTTAATTCTTTTAAAATATAAATGCAAAAAACTAACAATATTTAAAAATAAGTAAATGTCATAACATTTGTATAATCTGTATGTTAAAAAACTAATTTTAGCTGTAATTCTACTCACCTGCCTAAAAGATACCAAGCTTGACCATTAGAAGTCAATATCAACAGAGCCTTTAAATGTTGTATAGCTGAATTCTCTCGTGTGTTTTGTCCGCCAGCTGACTGACCGTATAATATAACCAACCTAGCATTGCAAATAGCATGTAATTGATATTATTAAACTATACAAAGAACTATAAATTACAAGCAAAGAATATATGATACAATATGGATTATCTTATAAGTATAGGAGGTCTTTGTGTATTGATAGTTTGTTGCTATCGTTTGATTTACTGATTGCTTCGAAACGCTTCGAAAGGCAATATTGATAGGATTGTTTTAGTCTAGTAATAGACTAATAGTAGAGTCGTTTTCCTTTTGACCTTGCAGCTTAGTTAGAACTTAACAGCAGTTTACTTACATATGGATTATTATCAATCTGGGCGCTCTATTCTGATTTCAGTGATTTCTGAATAATTTCTATTTTCTAATTTATTTCAAAGTTCTTCACTACCAACCTCCCATCAGCCAATGTCATTTAGCCATTTAGGCCAACTGTTCAGAAGGCATCCAACCACTCAGATTTACAGGTATCTGCAAAGTACCAAAATCCGGATCCGGTGGATTTCGCATAGAAAATCTGGATCCGGTTGGAAAAAGGATCCGGCACACCCCTATTATTATTGTAATTGTATTTTGCACTCAAAGTTTTAGTGTTTGAATTTTCTTTTACTCTTCATTATAAAGTCAATATGGATGACCTTGCAATAGCAATCTTGGGTGGACTGAAGTTAGACCTAACAGGTCCTCTCTGTTAAATTAATTAACCTTATTAATAAATAGAAAAACTTATGTTCATTACTTTAATTAAATTATCTTAAAGAATATTTTTCACATTTCTTTTTATCTAGTGACACTGGTACCGTTATCTAATACTATGAGAAATACATAAAGCTTCTGCGTTTGTTTCTTTTAATTCAATTTTAGTTTAAATTCTTTTAACATTTTAAATTAAATACTTGTAATAGCAATACAAGCTTTTAAGACCTAGAGAGAAATATGATTTTTGTAATTAAAAATGAAAAATAAATTTCCCTTAGCAGATGAATGCAGTGCTGCGTTTATTTCCCCAACTTAAGTCAGGTACCGAACATAATCTGGCACTGATCTAAAGCATTTATGAAGGAGGCGGGAGATATTAGAACTATCCACACTAAGATTTTGAATTCAGGAAAAAAAACTACAAAGCAATAACAATAGTAAAATTTATGAACTCAGCTACTAAGAAGGAAGAAACTGATAGACATTAAAATAAATCTAAAAAAATCAATGAAACAACACCACAGAATTTATCGGCTCACCTCTTCCCCAGATTAAGTGAAAGACATGAAATTACAATAATAATGGAGGAAATATTAGCAACAGAAATATTAAAGAATATAATAAAAAGTCTGAGACAATAATCAATCACAACAGGTAAATAACTATAAAAAAAACACCAGACATGCCTACGGGCGGACGGTTTTAGGATAAGTACTTAGAAGATATAGTTTTTAAACTGACAATTTAAATGTTCTTTATTTCAAGATAAAGGAAAATGAACATATTCACAAAATACTTATAATAATAAATATTTGTACAGATTAAAAGAAAAAAAGGATACTATCTCGGAATTGATGATCACTTCCAGACCTCGTGAAAGCAACCACTGGTATACTGATTAAAATTTATCGAATTTGTAAATCATCTTCAGGAAAAGCGGACATTCCATAAGTTTCCATCGTTCAAAATCAGGTCATCAGTGCAGGGCTGAAGTTTGCTTCTATTGTATTCCCACTTATTTGCTTTTTTTCATCAAAAATGTCTGCACCACACTGCTGGTTGATGCCATCATAGATCTAAAGGAAGAATGTTGGTAAATTAATAAAATTCAAGATGGTAGAAAAGTTAATAAAAGGATTTTTCTTTTTTTGCATGTACATATATACAATTCCTTAAAATTTAAATTATTAATGCTAAAATGACTTAAAGAAAAGAATAAATTGTTTTTATTTCTAAATAAGAAATGTTTTATTGACATAGATAAAATCTGAAAATTAGTTCAACAGTCTTAACAAGTTACTAATAATTATTACATTTCAATTTGTGCAATGTTTTACCAACATTAGGAAGCAAAGAAGGAGATATTTATAGAAAACAAATAGACACTTGCTTTAATTTTAGATTCTGTGCCTTAGCCCGCATTTCTTTTGTTTTTCTAAGCATTGATCAAAGACTCCAGTTTGCCAAATTAACTTGATGTTGATCCAAGCAGATATCATGAAAAAACTTTTTAGGTTGGGATTTTTTCAGCTGAAAATTTCCCCCTAAATCATATCTTTTTAAAATTAACCTAAGTAAATTTAGGTTTAGTTTGTATACATTTTTAACTGCTGCTTGATAGGATGAAAAAAATTATAAGGTTTAGTTTTAAAACATTTTTTACTGCTGCTTGACCGGTAAAATAAAAACTCAAGAATTAAAATAGCTGAAGATAAGAAACAAGATAATTCTGAAAGAATTAGGAACATCAATATCAAACAACCATATGAATTTTGTTAATAATTAAAATGTTGAATTTTGTAAAATTCATATAGGTAATGAAATAAACAACATTGCTTTTGTTCCAAAGATGAAACTTACTTGAAAGCCAGATCAAGGATTAGAGCAGTTAAACCCAAAGGGCACAATTCTGTTTCCCACATTACTTTTGAAAACAAGATCTGGATTCTAAAATAGTGAGGGGAAAAAAAAAAACTTGTACAACTTTAAATTCTTTTTACTAACTTTCATATCTTCAAGTCATTTTATTTTCAAAAATAAGTAATATCAACTGTTCAAGCCAAGTCAGTCAACTCCCATAATTTTTTCTAATGAAAAAAAAAAAATTTGCAAACACAACACTTATACAGGCTAAGTCCAAATTTAAATCTACCAATAACTTCTAAAGTGCACCCAGGATTGATTATTCGATGCATATAAAAACTCAATAAATATTAGTTCAAAGTTGATGTACAGAAACTTGACTCACCACAATAGAGGTACTAATGTGAACCTTGGGTGATGAATGGCCCACTATGCTGTAAAAGTCATTCTGAAAAACAGAATGTTTAAAAATCTAATCTTGCCTCTTACGTGCAAGTAAGCTATTGTTTCTAAAGCACAAAACTATACTGCATTAAAAAATTTGGAAAATAAGAAGAAAAAATTCATAATGAATCTGAATAAAATGTATTAACTAAAGCTTTCATTGGCAGGTTTGTTTTCCCCCCAAGATTAATAATAAAAAAAAATGTAAAAGATTGATATCAAAAAATCAGGAACAAAACTTCCAAAAATAGGTGGAACAAAAATTTTCTTCCTAAAGATGTAATACGTACAGCTCCTAAGCATAATGAAAAAAAAAAACACCATTAATTCTAATTTTCATAATTCATTGAAATCTACAGGAAAACACGTGCATAAAGATACAAAAATTATTCAATTTTGTGCCAATGTAAAAAATTTACCCCACTAGATCCAATGTTCATGACCCTGAGATCTTCAGGGAAAGAAACCAATTAAAGATGTTGTCTGCAGCACACAGTAATTGTTGAAAAATTAATGCATCAGCAATATATTCTTTATCAAACAATTCATTGATATAATATATAAATATATCTGACAAAACAAAATATCAATCATTTGGTCTTTAAGGAAACAAAAGTACATTAAGCTGGGTGACACATTTCACAATCAATGAGAACAAAGAGATCAAACACATGTAGATATCTATACACAAAATATTACATGAACAAAATTATTTCTCGTTGTGATCTTGATATATATGGAAATTAGAGATTTAGGAAAAATGTAGGTATATAAACTTACATCAAATGCACAGCAAAGCAAACCATCTCCAGCCATATCTCTAAAACTTGTCAGTGGACAAAGTCTGTGAAAAAGTTTTTTTTAAAATGAAACATAAAATAATTATACATACATTACAGGCACCCTTAAGTCTATTTGTTTGTGGTGGAGTCTTGGGTTTATGTGGAGGGATATGTTCCCTAAATAAATATGCAAAAAATGTATAATTGCCTTGTAAAATTAGGATATGTTTCTGAAATGAGTCTAAAATTGCATAACTTCAAAGAAAGCGCGGGTTAAAATAAGAAGCCGCATAACAAAAAATTAGCATACAGCTAGAAAAGTAAGCTTTCTTGATTTTAAAAAATTCCTTTTAAATTTGATGTACAACATTTAACTTAATTAGTATTTTCAAGCATGAAGCTTTATAATTAAAAAAAATTCAACACTCAGCTTGATGTAAAAAACCAAATTGCTAATAATATCTGAGCAAACTCATATCTTAACCAGAAATATGTTCTACCTTTAGCATCTATAATATAAAAAGTCATAATTACAAAGAAACAATAAATTCAGTATTTTTTAAAATTAAAAATGAAATATTCAAATTGTACTTAGTTGAAGTATTCATAAATTTATGATAATTTCTGATTAATTTTCAACCATGGATCAAATTAAAAATAAGGGAGAAAATTAAGAAAAGTATTTAAATTATTTTAGACCACTGCAAATGAAAAATATTTTGAGAGGAATACTGTCCACTAAAACTATATGCTAATATAAACAGAGTGAGCTTTGAGCAAAGAATTATTTTCAATGACTGGCTTAAGAATGTAAATTTTACTAACAAAAGACAATATGTACATGTTTGTCAAAATATTTAGCATAAAGTACAAACAAACAAAATGTGCATAAATGGAGACTTGACTGTATTTATATAAGTAAATTTGTAACAAACTCTGGTAATTTAAACTTTCATCCAAATACAATGCATACTGTTAAAAATATAATTCTTTTTCTTAGACTGCATTACTATTTGAAAGGTGAATCATGAAATAGTACAAAACCAACCTGCTATGAATATACCGCCTATCTAAAAATTGACCTCTGGGTCCTCCATAAGGTGGTCGAATCTAACAAAAAAAGAAAGAGAAAAATTTTCTCAATCATAACCATAAAAGAAAATTAACCATAAAACAATACAAAAAAAAAATGTGTAGATGCAATAAATTACTTTCTGTCATCTTTTCAAATACATGTATTCAAAAAAGAATTTTTGAGAAATGAATGAGAGACATTGTACAAAACTTACTTGTCTGTCAAATAATCTTGATGCAATAGAAAATGCTGCACTGGTTTTTCCTAAGGGTTCCGGACATCTATGTGGACTATTCGAACAAGTAAAGAAAAAAAATCAAGTCTGCACAAAGTTTTCAGAACTAAATACTGATTTTTACCTTAAAAGTAAATTTGCTAAACAGTTCATTAGCTAATGTATAAGATAAGATGATAGTATTTCCTTCATTTGACTAAAAACTTTTGCTTTTTATTTCCAAAGCATGATTTTAAAAAAAAAACTTACATAAACAATGACATAGTTGGACAAGTAGAGATGGGCTGGGGACACAGAGCATGCTGTTTTCTAAGATACTCTGTGACAATCTTATCCAGAGTTACATCATAGTCACTGGCCTGTTTTCCTTTTAATCTGCTTGCACTGCCGGGTACCACATATCCTTCACGCTCTTTTAAGAATCGACGCTTGTTCTAAAGTTACAATGAATAAAAGATATTTAACATAACCAGTTCAAGTTTTAATTAAATAATGTATTATGCACAGGAAAAGGTCCACTTTAAAATACAGTATACTCGATTAGTAACAAAAATAATTCAAACAAAATGTAAAAAAAAATGATACGACTGTAAAAGTTTACAATGTAAAAAAAAAACTGCTCAGTACTTACTTTTTGATGTGGTGTAGCCTGATGTGAGGCTGGTGTTTTGTTTAGAGTAAATTTTATAGGGCATGGAGTGCTGCATGATGACAAACTGGGAGTTGACATAGCAGGGGTTCTCACAGATGCTGTTGAAGGAGCATCTACAGAAATCAAATTATGATCAACAGATGTAAAAGTGTTTCGTTCTTTTGACATTTTCATTTCATGAAATATACTGTGGTATTCATGGTAATTAATATTACAAGAATTCTCCTTATACAAAGTAAAAACCCTAAAAATATTTATCTAAAATTGTATGAAATATAAACATAAAGTTTTTAGCTGTTTTACAATTTATACATGTACATGTATTTATAAAAGTTAATTTCAAGTTTCTATAAAAACAATTTAAAAAAAAAAAGAAATGCGTACGTCACTTTTACCTTTTTCAGATGTGTTTGGAGTAAATAATGCCGATACAACAGGAGTGAACCCGTCTCTGATGACCTGACCAGGCACAACACTCAACGCTGAAGAAGGTGGATGGCTCAGCTGCCTTCCCTAAAAAATATATTATAACAAATCATCATTAAAATGGGGGGGGGGGAAGAACATTTCACACACAGCATTTTTGCATTTGATCAGTTCACAGTTGAGTTCACTTACAATTTTAGGTGTGTTAGGTGAATATAAATGCAGGTTATTAGCATGGTGGGGGAGGTGTTGAACATCTGGGGAAGATTTGCCTCTTTTTGTAACACTGATGCAGTTTCATAAAGACCTGAATATGACATGATGAAAAGGATATTTATTTATTAAAGATGATTTATGTAAGTGGACACAATAACGGATAATAAATTTAATAAATGTATAAAAACTAAGAAATTGTTAAAGATTTTTTTTTCAAATATACCTTTAGATTGAAGATGTTCATGAATCAGTTGTAATAGTTCCTTCTCATGATAAACTATCTTTGTTTGGGCAACAACACCAGCCTATATTGTGAAAATAATTTCCATTTATTAGATGGGACGTATATATTCTTAGACAAGTGCATAATGTTCATTTTTATCACATCTTTCATGGGGACATATTAACAATTTAAGTCACCAATACAATTCGGATAAAAATTGCTTTTTTACCTTTCGAATTTCTTCGAGGGTTGATGCACCAAGGACATTAGCCTGCCTGCCTGCAATCTTTTCAAGCAGGGTGGAAGCATATTTGCAGAACTGATGATGGATATGACGTCTGTCTGACAAAATTGGTTCTTTCATCAAACCTATAACAAATTATTTCAATAACAATAATGGTTAACAGAATCGATTAAACCAGAAAAAATTTCAAGCATAATAAATTGACATTAATTTGTATGAACAATAAAGGTTGTCAATATTACTTTGCAAATGTCCATTGTTTAATGGAGGAAGTTTTCCGATGATCTGACGGATGGTCTCAGACCTAGACATTCCCACTAAAGCCTTGCAAGCAAGCATCCTCATCTGATCAGCATCAATCAATGGTGTCTTAACATTCATTGTTTTGAGCAAAACCTTATAATATATATATATAAATATAGCTCCAACATCAGCATAGACCAAATGTAAAATTTTTTCAACTTGTTAATTTTTTTCTGAGCTCAATTTTAATTTGTAAGTATGGAATTTTATATTGACACGTTATACATAGACTCCAATATAAACAATAAGTTGAGTGGTTTCTGGCTAATACATGTGCAGGAAATTTTTTTTTAATTTATTGAGAAATAAATAGAGAGAATGTAAAAACACAAAATTTAACAAAAATTTACCATAATGCCATTATTGGTGCGGACGTTATGCCACATCCAGGACAGCACATCATCTTCACCATGAATCTTTTTACGGTTGCCATGGTATCTGACCACACCACTACCAAACTAGATGTAATTTATTATAAAACAAAGCATAAATAACAGATTTTATGAATTTTTTAAATAATCAATAATAATAAAATGTACAATAAATACAGCATTTGTTTTGAAAATTTTATAACTGAGTTATTGAAAATTTATAGAATTAAAGCACAGGATATATTTTTCAAAGCCCTATGCAGATATTTGGATAGAATAAGCCTGGTAATACAAAGTGTCTCACCCTTTCCACAGGTCCACACACACAGTTCACTATAACCCTGAGAGCGGCTTTAATAATTTCAGATTCATTCACCACCTCTCCTTCTACCAGACCAACAAGAACACTAAATGAAAATTGAAACAAAAAAGAACCTTAAATTTCCATACAAATGTTTAAAAATACGATATAAAGAGCTACACTTAATGGATATACTAATTGAGATACAGAGGGTACAAAAAAATCTATTTCACCTCATGATGGGGGAAGTCACATTATCTGGCAGGTCAACATTACCACAGAGCTGCAGTTGCGTTCTGTGTGACACAGCACACATGGCCAGCACATCCAGGGCAGAAACAATAGTCTCACTCCTGAATAAGTACAAGTTCAATGTACTCAAATAACAAATAAAAGAAAAAGTTCCAATAAGACAGATGCATACATTCTTCATGCAAACAGTAGTAAAATAACTCTCAGCGTAAATCTTTTTGAGACAATAGGTCTAAACTCATGCTTTATTGAAATAAAAAAAAAAATACGGAAAAAATCCTTTTTGTTAATTTTTTTTTAAGTCTTATAAAGTTATTGATTTGATCTCTTTGAAACCCCAAACATAATACTGAACTATATCTAAGAAAACTCTGATAGTGTTCAAAAAGTTCTTTTTTTTTCACTCATGGTGAAAAAAATGTACAGAATAAAAAGCTCTCAATAAGACTTAGTAAATACATGTACTTGTTTCCAATCAAAAGGTTTCTAAATTAAAAAAAAATTATTATTAATCGCAAATTTAATTATGTGAATTAATAAATATAGCATTTTTCTTCTGTTCTTATCACACATTCACCAAAAAAAAAAGAAGAGACATTAGAAGTAGTAAAACTGCAAAACATATTAAAAGAGGATTATTTATGTCAAAGTATGAGAATATTTTAAAAAATCCAGTTTCAAAAACCTACTTTCCCTGATAGGCATCCCACTCTGGTGACATGGCTATAAGCTGGCAAAGAATGTTGATGCCCCCCAGCTTATGGATGTTGATTTCAGGGATCCAATTAGACTTGGGAGGCAGATACTCCAGTAAAATATCCATGTTCTCCTCCATCGTAAACTTACAGCCCTTTACAGACTGTAGGGAAAAAAAGGTTCTTAGCTTTATGTGAAAAATGAATGTTTTAACATATTGAAAAATCAGAAGCCATTAATATATTTAAAAAATGTGTATGTGTGCACATTTTTGGCCTACAGATGAAGCGTTTTAAGGCAAGACTAGCTTAACCCACATCTTACTTCTTGCATAAATATATATAAAGCCTATATTTATGTAAATAACATTAACATGACTAACATCCCATAATTTGAGTTAAAGCTAAATAGAACAAAAAGTAATCATTTTATAAATGTACAAAAGTACAGACATGGAGGTGAATTTTCACAAAAATGCTTATGATTTTATATACTTTGGATTATTCATTCATAATTACTGGATAATTAACAGTTATGTTAATATTTTAAATATGACTGGCAATTTTTTTTTTAAATGTAATAATTTTATATGATTTGAGAAGGATGAGAGTAAGCTAAAAATAAGCAAGCAAATTGAAAAAACAACTATTAGCAATTTTTTAAGACACATACCAGAGGTGCTAATTAGTGTATTTTTAATGTATTTTACCTTGCTTTCTTTTAAAGAAGAGCTAGCTTCCATCATGATGGTGAAGGCTACGAAGCTCATCTGTTGGTGCTGTGTGAACCTCAAAGTATTTGCTGAAGTGCATCACAAACAAGCCGAGGCTGCTTGTCTCATCTGATGCAGTTCATCATCCGTCTCAGTTCCCTGGCTGTCTGCATTCAGTATGCTTAAAGTACTTATCTGCACAAAAAGTAAATTAAAAAAAACAACATTTTAAACCTGCAATTAATTTTCATTAGTAAGTGAGTATACTTGTGAAACAATAAGATAAGCGTTAAAAAAAAACAAAACATATTAAATACCTATTGCTTGAATACCCAATTAAATCAATGTGATTTCTTTTCAGCAAGAAATAAGATAAGTAATTAAGTCAAATATTAAGTTATATGGAAAGTTATTCCATGTAAAAAAAAAATTTTTAAAAAATAAAAACAAATATAAATACATGTATCTTGTTTAAGGCATATATACAGATATTGGCTAATGAAACAAAATAAATATCAATGCTAAGACAATGCCAACAAAGAATTATTTAAACTGAAGTCTATTTTCATGACTAAATCAGAGCCATTAATAACATTAAGCAAAATGGTGAATGTTACCATATTGATTAATCTTCTTAATCCATCATTCTGGTCAAACAAATTAAGGATGACTTTATAAGGAAAAGACTGAGAGAAAAACAGACAAGCGTGACATCTGCTGGAATCATGGGAACACTCCATAAGCCAGAGGTTGTACCTACCAGTAAAAAAAAAAATTAGAAATAAACACATTTTAAAAAATGTGCATAATAAACCAAAAAATGAAAACACGATCCAATTAATTAATTTTAGGCTAGCACTTTAATCTACAGACCTCTCGAATACATTTAAAATGTTTAGTTATCTTAATTTCATTTTAATAAGTATTTCTTTTGCCGAATATGAAAAAAATGTTTGCAATACTTACAGTACAACATCACTCAATACACTCTCAGGGAGCATGCACATCTGGAAAAAAAAAAACAACATTCATCATTGTGCAGGTGTGGCTGAATGTGGTTCTTAGAGCCGCATGCAGCTCTTCAATGAGTTTTGCACAGCTTCCAGTGAGCCAGATTTGTGTTCTATTTAATTTTGTTCATTAAATTTTTCATAAATTATCAATGGTGCGGCCCTTTAGAGTATTTTTTTACTTGTTTAAAAAATAACTCTGGGTGGGCTCTTATCAACCTCTTGCATCATACACAATATGTTAAAACTCTTAGCAGCTTAAATAAATGCAGCAGAAAAATTTCCTCTTGAAAAGAAAGAGTTATTTTTATCTTAAGCATACATAGGTAACATAATAAAACTAATGCTTTGTGTGTAAAAACATACCCTTTCTGTAGCATCTTCAAAGTAAGTAATGTAATAGAAACAAAGTGAGACACCAGTGGCTGCAATGGAAGGGCGATGAATTTCCAAGAGTTTCTGCACACCACCTTTTGTGATAAATTCTGCAGCGAATTTCTTGTGACAAAGTATCACTGAGAGAAACTGGGGGGAAAAAAATATCAACTTAACATTTATTGTTTTCATATGAACTATATTTTAAGGTAAAAAAAAATAAAAATAATAATAGTCAACTCACCCGAAGAGCATCAAAAGCAAGTCTTATATCCTTGTTTTCCGAGAGGTTTATGTAATGAAATATCAGGGCCATAGCATTGTGTTCTAAAATTGGACTCAAGAGCTGTGGGACAATTCAAGGTATATAATTCTTTATCTTTAAAAAATGCACTCAACATAGATATATAATGTTTAACATCATTTTAGCACAATAAATAAAATTTAATGAACTAAGAAGTATGAAAAAATGAGTATCATATTAACAACTATAACCTCATGATAATCCCCTAGTGGTGTCAGATACTGGAGAATTAGTCTTTGCTTCATAGCCGAGGTCAAAGGCCAAAGAGAATAAGAGCCAATCATTAATGGTCTCATCTCAGCCCAACTGCTGTTACTTTGTTCTGCATCAAAAACTGTAGAACGAAAAGATTGTTGTTTTAATTGCTATTAGAAAGTATTTGTTCTTAACTTATATTTTCCCAATTTTTATATAAATTAATTGATATTTTATTAGCATTTGAGTTTTCAATAAAAATGTAGATTGACTAAATTCATGAGGAAGTCTATGAATTAATTTTTTTTGTGTGCCAAATTAAGTTCAGATAAGAAAAAAACCACCACTGTTGTCCTTGTTTCTTTTTACCATTACACGCTAACTGAATAGGTATATTTAAAATTGGAAAGATGGTGGAAAGTTTGCATCCCCTAACGGCCTAACTAATCTTAACATGACATCAAACATTTTTTTTTAATTTGTCATAAACTAATCACTTTCAATAAAATATAATTGCAAATATTAGATATAATAATAGCAGTCTCAAGTCTTTCAGCCTGCGTTAGATTGAAAGAATATTGTTTCCTGATTAAAATATTAACCATAGCTTATTGACAGTGTTTCCATTTGATATTTTTTTTTTAATTTAGTTTTGAATAGTTTCTGTGGTTTTAATTATGAGACGTAAAAGTCATCAATATTAAAAAGTAATAACATATGACCATTAAAATTATTGTTGTTTTTAAATACAACAGATGGCATTTTAAAATTGTCGAGCGTAAACAATTGCAATAATAAAAAATTCTCTGAAGATCAAAATAGCAGCGGTTGCCACAAATAATGTCTAAAAACTGAAATAACCCTTTCCTGCAATATACAGGTTTAGTAGTACAATCAGAGTGATTCAAAATAAGGTTGTGTAAAGCTAACTGCATTTAGTGAGAAAAAAAGCACTCAAGTCAATATTAAAAGCTCCAAAAAAAATGAAACAGGGCAGCATAACTGAGAATTAGCCTATGGAACCTTTTTATGATCAGAGAGTAACAAAATTTGAATAATAAGTATCTTTTTTTTATATCTTACAGCTAGATCCTTCTGAATTAGTCCTTGACTTCTTAAAAGGAAATAAATCTCCTCTGCTGTAACTGGGGGACAAAGATCTCTTCAGACTGCCTCTGTAATCTGCTTTCTCCATAGATGGTGGTGTTATAGATCCTGTCAATATAAAATATTGGAAGTTTTTTTTTCTATTTTTAAATTTGCAAATTATAAAACAAAAAAGGGGTGCTCACAGAAATTATCTGCTACTGAACTCTAAAATGATAAAACAAACAAACATTAGTAAATAGTAGGGGTGTAGTAAATAGTAGGGGTGTGCCGGATCCATTTTTTCCAACCGGATCCGGATTTTCTTATGCGAAATCCGCCGGATCCGGTACCGGATTATTATTCCGGATTTTAATACTTTGCAAATACCGGTAAATCTGAGGGGTTGGATGCCTTCTGAACAGTTGGCTAAATGGCTAAATGACAATGGCTGATTGGAAGTGAAGAACTTTGAAATAAATTAGAAAATAGAAATTATTCAGAAATCACTGAAATTAGAATTTAACGCAGATTGATAATAAGTTATTATCCATATGTAACTAAACTCGCTGTTAAGTTCTAACTCACTGCAAGGTCAAAGGAAAACAACTTTACTATTAGTCTATTACTTTCATTACTTTGGCACTTGCCACTTGGCAGTGTAATTTTTAACTATTGTAGTGCACTAATTGTTTTGAATCTGAAGAGAAAGTCAGACTCATCATCTGAGTTCATCTCGTCTTGTCATTGGCTCATTGGATGATGGATGCTTATAGCTTATTGTTATTGTTCAAATGTTCATAGTTTATGATGTGTATTGAAATGGATAATTAATTAGAAAAAACAAATAACAAGATTGAATTGAGATTTGAGAACAATAATTCTGTATTTCTGTACTTTACAAGTTTGAAAATTGAAATACAAATTTTAATGAATTCAATTGGCATTTGACAAAGCCATTATTCAAGCCTAAAGAAGTAAGAATAAGATGTTGATAACTAACTAATACTATTAGTTTGTTAACAGTGTTAAGTTACTCCAAGTCCACAGCCAAATAATGTACACATTCCAGTGATGCCACACAATCACAGCTGAGCGCCGCGGGACGTGGCCACGTCCACGTCATACCGTCGTTTAAACCAAAGAGCACAGATCATAGCGCAAGCGAGAATCGCCGAAGATGGCTTGGTGACATAGAGATCACCAAAGACCTTTAAATTTATACTTGACCGCTAAAGTAATGTTACTTTTTACTCAAAAAATTTTTAACAATTGAGTGAACGATAATATAAATCAAAATATGAATTAAAATTACGGTAATTTTGTTTAAAGCATATTTGACTTTTAATTCCTTATTTGAATAGAATTATAATAACCTTTATTATAAAATAGAATTAAAAAAAAAAATTGGGAAGGAATTGCTTTTAATGGAAGACGTTACGTTAGGGTTTGGGTTAGAGAATAAGTGCTTCTTCACGGAAATTTCAGAATGGAAAAATATTCTATTTTTCATTTTACAATATTTAATATTCATATTTGAACTATTTTTTCAACAGGAAATCTCGTGGGTGATGCATTTTAATTTAATAACAATGAAGACATCTTTTCCATCTCTCAGAGAAATCTAAATAACTTAAATGTTGAATTTATCAAAAACCATTAATTTCTGTTATTTATTTTGTTACGAAGGTGGTGGGCTGGTGGCCAGGCGCTTGAGCAGTATAGTTGCTTATTATTTCTTTTACAACGTCATTGGTGATTGCGGTTAAGATGACGTCACGAATAATAATTACTCACCCCCGCACTATCATGTATGGGACTGGGCCGATTGGCCACTATTAGCGGTGCTGACTCTAGCCTCTAGTATGTGTGGAATTCGGGAAAGAGAATTACTTTTATTTCAGATTATGATCCGGTGAGTCACAAAATCTAGCAAATTCCGAAATCCGGTATATTCCGGTTGTTCCGGATACATGTAAATCCAAGCGGAACCGGATTTCACCTGATATACATGTATCAGTATTGTTCATGTAATATTTTTTAAAGGCAACCAAATATTCAATACACCATGTCAAATAAAAAAAAATTCAGACCAACTTTATAAAAAAAATTCTAAAGCAGCTCCCTTGTAGATTAAAATATATTGAAACATTTGCTTCTAAATTATACATAAGAGAAATGTGTTGTTCAAGCTACAAAAAACTACCAAAATATATGTTATGCTGTATATAATTTTTTTTGTAAGCAATAAGTTCAAAATGTTTCAATAGGGCTTCTGGACTGCATCATAAAAATCATAAAAAGATATAAAGACGAAAAACTGATAACCTCAAAAATATAAAACTAACTGAACCAACCATTTTATTTCAAAGAGTTATTTCTGTCCAACTTGCCATGATGCTTTTAATAAGTCAATAACATAAGCCTCTTTACATCAATAACAAATGATTGCCTCAGTAAGAAATATGAATAATGTAATGTGTTAACTTAAAATTAAATATATATACCTTTACACGGGCCTTGGGGCGACTTGGATCCATCGGAAGATAACAAAGAAAAATAACGCTTCCCACCATCTATACCATTTTCAGCTTCTCCATTTCGCAGTTCATCACTGTTCTCAGATGCAGAAAATGATGTGCCCACTTGTTCCTCTTTGTCTTGTTTTATAAGTGCATGAAGCCTATCCAGCATTATTGGTACCTATTATTTTCAAATTTAATTTTAAGTAATTTCCAGGATTTTGAGGTTTATAAAATATAATAGCAACTTAGTTTTTGCCTTTCAAATTTTCTACATTTGCATTAAATTCAAAAATACTTTCTGCAAAATATTTTTTTTAAAGTCATGTCAGCTTGGATTCAGGAACGAATCAATCCATTAAACATGATTTATATAAAAAAAAAATAAAACTGATTCTGAGCGATTCTGAATTTTACTACTTTCCAAAAACACATTAAGTTCAGACTCTGAGATATAACTGCATCAATATGTTATCATTTAATATAAATGCTCACCAAATGTAAGCTCTCAACCCTATACTTTACAGCCACATCATTTAACTCCATAGCACCACTCAAAAGACCTGTGGCATATGATTTCAAAGGTTCATCAGCAAACTCAGCCCAGTAATACAATCTTTCAACAACACCTTCCTGGATAAAACAATACAATGATAAAGAAATTTTTAAAATTAGCTTTAAATAACTTCACACAAAACTTATCTCATTCATCATAAATACTACATGCATAATTATTTTTAAAAGTTCAATAAAAACGGAGTCCTAATTATCCAACGGTTTAAACAAAATTTCTTTTAGTCCAATAATAAATTTTACAATGATACTGATGCTTCATATTTTCAAGTAATTTAACAAGTTCCTTTACTGATCTGATTGAATATAGAGTTAGACAACATTAAAATATTTAATGTGAAATTACCGTTTCTCTGAAGGGAACACTTGTTTCTAGGCCAGGGAGTAAATCAAGCAGCACTCTACAAGCAGCAGTAAAAAGTGTTCCCCCATCTTCAAAGCGACCTCGTAAAATGTATGTGCCGACAATCTGAGTGGATAAAAATACAAGCCGAGCTGATTGTATTTTTTATGAATCATTAATTATTGGCTTAAAATTATTTTTATTTTTTTCCTGGCAGGCAATGTAGGTCATAGTAAATAACCAAAGATATGGACCATTAGACATTTGTATACAAATGGTTCACATCAAAAGGCATGAATCATATTTTAGTTTTTATACAGTAAATAAAGCTATAAAGAGCTGCACCATGGTCAATTTTAAAAAGATTTAGCAATAAAAAATGAAATAATTGATAAAAAAAAATAACTGATTCAATAGGAGCCGCACAAAACTCAACAAAGAACTGCATGTGTGCAAACCAGATGTGGCAATTATATGGAATGCATTGGAACAATTTTCTTGAATATCAAAAAAAAAAAAAAAAAAAGAAAGAAAAATAAATAAAAATGTCATTTTAATTTGCTTAGATTTCGGCCATTTGATAAAATCAAAATTTTCTATCCTTGACAAAAACTTTTAAATCAGATTTTTTTTTTTTGAAAAGGGAGTTCCTAAACTTATTTTTCAGTTTTAACTCAAATAGATTATTTTAACTTATATGATAGGTATTTTCTTGAAATGGTCAAAATACACATTATGAATAGTGTCAAAATTATTAATTTTCTTTTCATACAGCAGTCTTTTTTTAACAAGCTACCCTTCACATAAAAATTATCAGTCTAGGTCTGCTGCTATGTGTAAGAAGAGCAAGGTCATCTGCAAAGTCCAAGTCGTCCAGCTGTTTTAGCAAAGTCCATTGGATTCCATTTCTTCTTTCCATGGTGGATTTCTTCATAATCCAGTCTATAGCCAGTAGAAAAAGGAATGGGAAAAGCAAGCGTCCTTGTCTGACTCCTGTTTGTACCTGGAAGGTGTCTGTTAGCTGCCCTCCATGGATAACTGCAGGATATACCCTCATATGATTTCTCGATCAGTTTAATTATCAGGAAGAGGAGATGGGGCTGGACAGGCCACACAATACGAAAGCCAGCAAGTAACATCACTTGGAAAGCATTGAGATGGAATCCTCAAGGAAAAAGGAAGAGAGGCTGGCCAAGAAACACCTGGAGGTGAGAATTTGAAGCTGACATCACCAGGATGGGGTTCAGCTGGAAGCAGCTGGAGAGAATGGCTCAAGGCAGAAGCCACTGAAGATCTTTAGTTGGTGGCCCATACTCCAATAGGAGTGACAGGCAATGATGATGAAGTCCGCTGCCTTCTGTGTTTTTTATTAAAGCTTACTGTCTATGTGATAGTTACAGATAATTCCCGCCTTTTGTTGGCATTAAATATATGTAATCAAGTCTGGTTTTTAAAGTAAATCCACTAGAAGAAATTTACTTAAAACTTGAGAACACAGAAACAGGGTGTATTCTTTTTTAGCGCATTTTCGAGAAGTCAAATGCGCTATTGTCCCCATTTTGTCCGTCTGTCATCACCCTAGATCTCATCAACCATAAGTCCTAGACCCATGATGTATATACTTTTTTTGTCTGTCTTGGCCTGCCATTCCTGCATCAAAAGTCCATTTCGCGATCTGACCTCTGAGGGCTGGGCATCAGTGTTTTTTACCGTTTTTTACTATATAAGCTATATTAATAAATATGTCATTTTCATGGCCCCATTCTACACCTTATAGCCGGTGGTGGTAACCAAATGAATGGGTTATTGAACGGAAGTGAAAAAAGATTGGCAACAACAATTTATCAAATAACAATTGACGGAGTTTTCAGATGATTAAATGACTACAATTTAGAATGTTTCAATTATGAGTCTTATTTCAGTGACCACAAACCACTTGTAGTTAGAATTAAGAGAAAATATTTCTTTTTCAAACATAAAGAAACAAATTTTTTAATATTTTTTTTTCAGATGTATGCATTACACGATTGAATTTATAAACATTTCCAAAATTTACAAATATTTACTGAAAGCTAACATACGTACTGATACATAACACGAAAGTGCGCTAACATGTCCTGTGTCCAGAATGGAACAGGCTTAAGATGCTGGTTTTTAAAAGAGTGTGATTTTAATTTATATTAGATGATGCAAACTCATGTCTTAGACAGCCTTGAGCAGTTAGTTATTAATTTGTTTTATATCATTAAATGCTTTACATTGAGAGTTTTGTTTATTAACAGAATAAATATTTAAATATAAGACAGTAATCTTAAAAAGTCTTAAAAGAATCAACTCCAGTATTCTATCCATTTATATTCCATACTTACTGTATTCATAAAATCATCGTTTTTAAAAATTATTTTCATCATCTGTCCAAGACCACATGTAGCAATTTGCCTGCCTGTAACAAAAAAAAAATTCTATTTCAGCTAAAAAAAAATTTCACACAGTACACAATTACCAACAAAATTTATAAGGAAATAAATTTTTTTATCAACATTACTCAGTGCGAATGAAAAAAAAAAAATACTTTAATCAATCATTTTTCTTCTTACCAGGAGGTCTGTCATCTAAAGGATCTGGGTCCATTTTATAAAATTCCTCTGTTTCTTGCTCCAGCAACTCAGCCAGTCTGGCAAAAAAAAAATTGTGTGTCATTAATAATTTGTGTGGGACAATGACTTTTTAGAATGCTTTCCTTTGCATGATTCAATTGAAAACTGTTAAATATTAAACTTGAATTTATTAACTTAAGTTTTCCTAAGACCAATGCGCAAAAATTTGCTGCTTAGCTACTAAGTTTGTTTCACTGAGAGTAAACCAACAAACAGAAAAGCGAAAAAAATATGACCATATTTTGTAATTTCATGCAGTATTTTATTATATGAAAAAAATTATAAAAAGCTCGGTAAAAACTTATATATTGGAACATACTTATTTAAACATGGTACTGGGTCGAAAGCTCCAGGCACTGTTGACCTGTTGTTCCATTCATCTAGAGCAGCATGAAACTTTTCTGTTCTTTCAGGGGTTGGATTCTGGTTAGCCATTTGGCTATTAGTTTCTTGCTTTTCAGCCAGTTTCTAATCTGGAAATAAATACAAATCAAATTTCTTGAAATTTCATTAAAGGTTTTCAAATGAAAAAATTAATTACCTAATTTTTACAAACAAATGTTCTAGTTTGTTATTAAGGAGTCAGCAGCATTTTGATACATTAAAAAACTATTTCGAGTCATACTAGTCAATTTATCAAGATTTAATGAACCTAAGATTAATTAGAAAAAATTGGTTCATTTGGAGCCACACAAAACTCAACAAGAGCCCCAAAGAACTGCATATGGCTACCATAGCATGACTTTTTTCCTATTAAATTGGAAAAGGAAAATAATTAGATTTTTTTCAAGAATATTTTTTTAGGAAGTTATAAGCTTAGAAGTGGAGACTTGAAAATTTATTAAAAAAATAACGGAGGTTTTATAACATTTTGATTCTTAATCAATCATGACTATTTTCATCTAATGGAGATTTTGGTGTAAATAGTGCCTTAGCCAAGAAGCCCCCTAATTATTAGTTTACACCACCATTATGGTAGCAGGGCAGTGTGAAAGTAGAAATATTGTTAAAAATATGTGAAGTCTAAAAAATAGAAATCAATTGTTTTTAACAAAATTATGCACAGAAAAATAGACAATATTTAGCTTTATAATAGAAAATATGCTAATATATATGTGGTTTACCAGATAGGCTTTATTTGTATGGACATTCTGTTTTTAACCCAATTGTCGGTATTAATTTATTTTTGAGTCTGTATTTGTCCATACTTTCCTCTTATTATCTGTACTTTTTTAGTGTTGACTTGCTTGCCTTTTTTTATACATTTCTTTTTTTTCATAATAGTCAGCAATATTAAAATTTTCATTATCATATATGGAACATCTCTAGTTTAAGGGGTTGAGGTGTAAACACAAAAACTAAATCAGGTACTGCTTAAAATCATGAGCTTTTTTTAACACATTGGTTTTTATTGGATGGAAATAGTTGCCAATAAGCAGTAAGAGAAAAAAATGAACATTTTTTTAAACGAAGTGGCTAACAGGAACTATGAATTATTTTTTTCCAGGTCCAGCTATAGATGTATATTTTTTATTTTTCGGGCTAGGGTTAGGGGTAGGGTTAGGAGCAATATCTATAGCCGGACCCCGAAAAAAAATTCGGAGTCCAGCTATCGCGCATGCGCACATCACAGCCGTAAAAAAATGAAGTCCGCCTAGAGCGCTAGAGTACATGCGCATCTATAGTTGGACCCCGGAAAAAAATAATACGGAGTCCCGTTCCTTGGAACCATAGCCACTGCATTTTTTTAAAATACATACACCACTTAAGTATTGAAATTTTCAATTGCTTCATCAACACTGTCCATTTTCCAACATGTAAGTATAATTTTTCTGCTAAAAGTTTTATTGATTTTCCATGTTTTTTTCTGCGACATCCCCAACAAACTGTCCTCCACTTATTATGACTTATAGACCTAAGTCTAAGTAGTCTGGAAAGATTTAAAATCTCACCTAACGGTCTAACCCCCTCCAATGACAGTACTCAATCCACTATCCCATGTCTGTACACAGCCCCCATCCCATGACAGTACTTAGAGTACAGAAAATTCGGGCAGATTTATAATATATGACATGACATATACAAGTAGTTACCAAAAGTTGGCAATAGAGCTGATTAAGGCTGATCAAGTTAATGATTTAATGTAAATATAAACAACATATTAAAAACAGATAGGTATGGTACTTTCATGACAAAAGATGTGTATTTGCTAATGAATTATACAATAATACTATTTAAAATTTGGTTTATCATTTTTTGAATGATGAGTATAATACTGCTAGTTGCAAAGGATTAATTATGCATCGCAAATGTAAACAGCAGACTAAGCTAATTCATTTATGCAACATGGATAATGAATGATTAATTTGTATAAAATACATACAAATTAATATTATTTTAATTGAAAACTGTCACTTTATAAACAACGCTTTTGTACTTACGTTTAGTATTAAGCCAAGTAAATAATTTAAATGCAAACAGATCAATATTTATAAAGTTGACTCGAGTAATTACAATTACTGTAGGCAGCCATATTATTCATTAAATGCCAAGATTTTCTAGTGAATGGGGCCAACATTTGCTTACGTCTTTAAAACATACTGTATGATGATTGCTCAACATATTTTTATCTCTATATTTTACCTTCGTATTAACTTAACATTTGTTTCAATTTAAATTTGTTTCAATATATAAATACCATTTTTATAACTAATGTTATGTTTACAACCGATCATACAGTATTTTCAAATCTGAAATAAGATAATAACCTTCAATTTCAATTGATGGGACAAATACTATGTTCATACGTGATCTATTTTAATATTTTATAACAGTAAGCCTTACAAACAAACATAGCACATCTATAATAACAAATATTATTATCGTCTATGAATAAATATACAAATGTTAGCTTTTATGGTTTCTGTGATAAAAACTAACATTATATTTGAATTAAACTTCAGAATAAAAGTTACGTCATTTTACTTTTCAGCAATCTTAATTTTTAACAATATTCAAACGTCTGTAAACATCATGTATTTCTGTTATCGACAATCAAATGTAAATATGAATTTATGATATAAGCTACTGATTATTCAGCAGTACAAATACTCTTCATGGCTTAACAGGCCTTTTTTCAAATTACGTAGTTGTGTAGGTCAGTGCTCGCACATGTGTGCTGATATATATGTATTTGTTTCGTTAATTTTTTATTGCTATTGGTGCTATATTTTGTTAAATATTTTTAAAATAATATAGGTAGAGCTTTATCTAATATTTGAAAAAAACTTTTTATCTATATCACAAGCATTAGAAAGTGAAAATAAATATGCATAAGCAGTGGCGGATTGGGTCATAACAGAGACGCACTTTACGATGCTATAACTTGACTTTGTTAATATAATAAATAACTAAGGTAAAAACTATAGTGCCCTTCAAGTTCACAATTCAATGATACCACTACCCATGCCCGTAGCCAGGTCAAAGTAAGCAGGGAGGCACCAATACCCAGCAAGGGGGCACCTTTACTTTTTCTTTATTTTTTCCTCTTTTTCTTCTTTTTTAAGCGGGAGTGGGGGGGGGCACTCCACACCTAGCCGGGGCCAGGGCTACCACTACCCATTAGGGCAATGTAACTAAATGGTCAGTCCGTCAATATACAAGAGACCCGTCAAACTCTGATTGACGCTTTTTTTTTCCATTGAGATTAGTAGAGACAAATAAATGAGATGGAATCACAATGGCATTAAATGATTAAAATGCTCTTCTCCTTTCATATTACCAGGATTTAGTAAATCCCCTTAATTGTTGAGTTAATTAATGAACGAACACTTTAATCTACCAGTGGCGGCCTACATGGGACTGTGTCGAGCCATTAACTAGAGATGACGTCAAATGGGGACCGCAAGGTCCGCAGCGTATTGTGTGTGTGTGTGTAGTGGGGGGGGGACTTAAAGAACTCCAAGCTTTTAGCGATGCCACTGTGTTGACAGTTCCTGACATTTTTTTTATTACCCAAACTTACAAATCATTTAAGCCCGGGGCCGTCAATACTAACAACCAGGCCCGTAGCCAGGTCAAAGTAAGCAGGGGGGCACCAATACCCAGCAAGGGGGTACTTTCTCATTTTAGTTACTTTTTCTTTACTTTTTCCTCTTTTTCTTCTTTTTAAGCAGGGAGGGGGGCACTCCACCCCCCGGGGGGGGGCACGCCCCCCCCAGTTCCCCCCCCTTGGCTACGGGGCAGCTAACAACTATAGTCTTACTTGATAGCCTCTAATACTACATCATATATATATATATATATATATATATATATATATATATATATATATTAAGAATGTCAACCCTTATTTTATAAACATAAAGTTTAATAGCTTCTAACACATGAAAAAACAATAGGCCTATGTAACTAATTATGTATCAAACACATATGATAATTACATGAAAATCAAAAGTGGGCAAGTGCGACTTTTCGACTATTGTTATATTACAAAGGTGCAGCTGCTGTAAGCAGGCCCACCGACAGAAATTTCGGGCCTCTGGGCAGGGCTGTCACGCCCCCCCCCCGTGCTGATAATAATATTTTCAAAAGTTGATTGGCCAGCTCAGTCCGAGCCCCTAAAACTCGCATTTGCCCCCCTCTCGGCGGCACTGGCTGTAAGTAGCTATATAACTGTGGAACAATGTCATCGGGCAATCCAGGGATGTAATATCGAAATAGCCCCCACCCACCCCAAAGACTGTTAACCCAAATAACGCATGGTTAAATTACCAGAATGAGTTGAATTCCTTTTAATAATCCCCCCCCCCGGAAAATATTAATATTTTAAATGCTGTCTTTGGGTAAGTATTATTATACCAGGCTGGACCCGGGGGGAAAAGTTCATACTTCTGACTACAGTGCATTCATATTCTACGTAATGTGATTCATGGAGACCAGGAGATTTATCGACTTTTTTTTTTTTAGGAAATCACGTGCTCATATACCCTATCATGTGATTTCCGCAGCTTCATGTGATTGTATGCAAATATCTGGATACTAGTTACTGTAGAAAAATTATTATTACAAAATATAGGCAAAATAATTAAATTCACAAAATGTCTTGAAGGTAAATATAATCGTATTTAAGTCTTTCACATTTCTTTAATACTTTATTATTGAAATATTGTTAACATACAATAGAAAAGTAAAACGTTTTCTTACCCCAGGCCAAGGCTTCATCGCCAGTATCGGTCTTCACGTCTTGTCTTAATTTTTATTATTATTGATTGAAGAAAAAAAACAAAGTTAACTACTTACGATGAGTTAGCTAAAATAATTGTGACGGTTATGATTATGACATGAAGTCTTTTATTAACTTTTAATACTAAATTATTACTTTTAATATTCGGAATTCTTCGCCAGGGTGTACCAAGTAGAAGTTAAACTTAAAGGCGAAGGCTTTAGTTTAGGCACTTTAGCCTTTAGCAAATAGCAAAGCACACAAGTTTAAAAGATAATCATAATGATTAATGTAATAATGAATGAAATATTTTTTTTAAATATTACTAGTCATTTATTATTATTGATTCTTTAATTTATTATATCTTAGGTGATTATTCACACAGTTGTGGCAGCCAGACATGAAAACTGGAGGCTGGGAGTTTGCGAACTGAATGTTGTGTAATTTGTTCCCCTCTAAGCACAAACTGACTTTACAATGACTGAAGTTCTATTTAAAGTCATTGTCATAGGTGATCCTACTGTTGGAAAAACATCCTTTGTGCAGAAGTATGTCAATGATTCTTTTAGGCGAGATTATAAGATGACTATAGGTGGTAAGTACATTTTAAATATTTTTTTAGTGAAATCAAAAGTATTCAGTAATTTGATATAATTGCTGTAAAAAGAAGTCAATACGGTTATAAATTAGTAAAATAATTACTTGTGTGCTTAGTCCTTTCATGCGGAATGTTATATTTATATATGTTGTGTTATATGTAATTAGATGTTCCCTAAAAACACAGCTGTTGAAAGGCATTAAAAAAAATAGATGGAATTCTGGTAGTGATCATTAGTCTGTACTACAACTTTTTTATACATATATATTTCTGTTCAATAATTTTTGATATATGATTTGCCTAATTCATAGAAATTTTTTTTTTTAATTTCTTTTATTCTGAACTTCTTTTAATCCTTTGGCTCTACAGCTCACATAGGGCTCTGGCCTACCATACTACTACTCTCCACATTCCCAATCTGTGGCCTTTTTCCTCCAATCTCTCACTCCTAAGTTTTTAAGTCTTTCTTAATTTCTATCTGTCTGCATCTTTGTTTGCCCTTCTGTCTTTCTCATTAGGTGTCGTCTTTAATATTGTCTTAGTGTCTCTGATCTTTTCCATACTTTCTACATGTCCAACCCACATCAGTCTAGTTAATTTATTTTCTGCCATTATGTTAGTTCTTCAAATAACTCATATAATTCTGAGTTTTTTCTACTTCTCTATGCATCATTGTTTTTGACTGGCCCATATATTCTCCTTAATATTTTTCTTTTTCAAGTGTTTTACACATTTTCTGCTTGCTGGCTGCTGGTTCACATTTGACTACCATAAGTTACTGCTGGTCTTGTATATTTTTATCTTTTTCTGGAGTCAAGTCTGTTCTATTTCTTTGCCTGATCTCTTTCATTATATCGTATATTTAAAGTTCTCTACCCTTTCAAAAGTTCTAATTTTGATTTTGAGTGTTTTTTTAAAATTTCCTTCCTTTTCATTTTGTCACATAAGCATGTATTGTCTTAGATTTATTGGATGTTAAACTTGTTTTCTCTGCTGCTGTTTCAAGATCTATGAATGCTTTTAATATAATCTTGCTTTGTTTCCATATCAGTAATATATTAACTGCATATGTGAGGCATAGGGGGTTCTGTTAATTAATATGATTTCTGTTCTTATAGTCCCTGCTTTATCATTTCTGAACTAGTATGATTTTGTTCCTCATTTATGACACATGATCATTTCTTATGACTTTTTCTAAAGTTAGATTAAATAGTATGCAAGAGATGAAGTCTTCTGGTCTAAGACCTTGGTTGAATTTAAATTCTCCTGAGCTTTCCCCTTGTATTTTCACCTTGCTTCTTAAGTTATTTAATGTCACATGTATTAGTATTATTAGCTTTTTGGGGATATGTAGCTCCTGAATTGCTGTGTATTTAATAATTTCTATTTATGCAGTCATATGCCATCATGAATTGGTGTAAATCTATTAGTTTTCATGACATTTTTCAAAAATTAAAAAAATCTCTGTTATTTCTTTTAGTTGATTTTGCTTTGAAAGTCATCAAATGGTCTGATAAGTGCAATATAAAACTGCAGCTTTGGGATATTGCAGGTTAGTATTTTATAATTTTCATTAAATCTGTATTTGGTTTTGGTAAAATATGTACAAAAAATATATACCTATCAAAGGTGAAAATCATAATTTTTTCCCCTTAAAATTGTTTTTTTTTAATGTTAGTTTTTTAATAAAACCTCATGTACCAGACATGCCTTTTCTGTTAATAATTTAAGACAAGTCAGTTATGTATAGAATTCAAGTTATAGGAGTAATGGCAGAATAGTTGTCAAAAAAAGTTGTCATTTTTTGGTATCTTTAGGCTTAGTGTTTTTCTTATTACACTCATTTTACAATTGGTTATCTAGAAATAATTTATAGATATTTAGCACAGAATCTTATAATGTATAAGGGACAGATGGCGGGGCAGCGTAGAATGCTTGACTGTTGAGCTGAGACCCCCGGGCTCAATACTCATTGAGAACCAAGGGAATTTTTCTAGGCCCATATTTTCTAGGTGAAATGTGATTAATAGTCCCTCAAGTCTACCCAGCTTTTAATGGGTACCTTACTTAAGTTGGGGAAATAAAAGGAGCATGGCAGTATGCTAGCAACACAATCCCTTATTGTGCTCTGGCTGCAGAAACAGGTGAATTCTACACTTCATCTGCCCCTATGGCCCTTAAAAGTTATGGTAACTTTACTTTTTTCATTGTGTTCCTGTATGAAATCTGTTGCTTGGCTTATCAAATTTGAATTAATTTAAGTAGTCTCATCAAAACCTCTTTAAACTTAGATTACTTTATTTACAATAAAAAAATTACACAATCTATGTACTACACAGATTGTATAAAGTTAATGTTTTCAGTTGTTTTTTTTCCTGAGAAATTTCAATTGCTCTGTATTCTTTCAGGTCAAGAACGCTTCACGTCAATGACCAGAGTTTACTACAAAGATGCTCATGCTTGTCTGGTCATGTTTGATCTGACGCAGAAAAACACATTTCACAGTTGTATAAAATGGAAGAAAGATCTGGATCAAAAATGTACATTAGTCGATGGCTCACCTGTGCCTTGTCTTTTATTAGCTAATAAGGTAGCTGCAAATAGACTTCTTCTGTCCAATGTGTGTGTATGTTATATTAGTTTAAAAATTATAGATAAGATTTACTTTAATTAAATACAATTCAAAACAATGCCAGATTAATATAAAAGGGTAAAAGTTACTTTTAAAAATTATTCAGATAAATGAAAATTCATTTTATCTATAATGAGCCTTCAATCATCGATAAGAAATTTTTCTGGTTTTTCTCTCTAAACGCACTCATTTTAGTTTATGTAGGGCATTCGAATTACTCTTTCTGAAAATATTTTTAAAATATTGCTTGAACTAACCTAGTTAACACATAAACTTTCAGATTTAAGATGTTTACAAAAAGTAAAATTGTCATTGAAAACTGATAAATAGTGGTTTCTTATATTTATTTTTTGTATTTGAAACTGAAATATTTTATTCTATATTGTTATTATTATAAAATTTATTGTTCTTGAAATGTTTCTCTAATAGAGTGATGATGTTGAAAATAGGGAGATTTCTCAGGATGAGATAGAAGAACTCTGTAGAGAACATGATTTTCTAGGATGGAGTGAGACCTCTGTAAAAGAAGGCACAATGATAGAAGAATCCATGGGGTAAGTCATAGATCAGTCTTGTTTATCTTTTTTTTTTATCATTTCTAAATAATTCACAATTTTTTTTGGATCAAAACTAGTAACCTGTCAAGAAGGTTGAAAATCCTGTACTTTTTCCAGTTTTTTTACATTTTATGAACATGGATTTTGAAACAGAAACTGTTATAATGTATTTTACAAATTGATTAGTTGAGTACAAATACTGCCCAACATAACATGAATCAATGTAATTATTTGCAATGATTTTTTTATTGTACTATAAAAGTTTTTATTGAAAAATATATAGTTCATGCGGCTCATGCCATTATACATAGTACATTGTAACATATTAATTCCAAATATGTGTGTCAGATTCAGAACTGCGTATTCCATTTTATATATTGTGTTTTTAATTACATTTCACTTAGAATATAATAACGTGAAGATATCAATACAATTTCCACATAGCCCATCCATTTTTCTAATTAAACGTACTAATCTATTTGAGCAGTGGTACATTTATGTGGTCACACAGTGTAAAAAATAAATATTTTATGGATGCACCGCCCCTCATTTAAAGAAATTATTCTAATGAATATTTCTCTATCTTTTCCTGTTTCTTATGATGATGATGATTTATTAGCTAATTAATTACTTTTTTGTTGTATTTATTAATTTTGCAGGTTCTTAATTGAGGAGATGATGGCCAAACATGCAGAATTGGAGGGATTTTCTGAGTCATACTCTGAACCCCCGTTAACTCTGAAACATACGGGAGGTAATCCACCAGGCGGACCAAAATGTTCATGCTAGTTTACTCTTTTAAAAAGATATTTATTACCTATTACTGTAAATAAAAAAAACTTCATCAATGGCAAATATTTTAGTATGTCACCAATAGTTATATTTTGTCCTTTTAATTTAAAATTCAGGTAGAAAGAAATGTAGAAACATGAGAATGAATTTGTGTATGTGTGTGGGGGTCTTTTTTTTATTATTATTTTTTGTTAGAATGTTCAAAGTTTAAAAAGTATATGTTTGTAACCTACATACATTTTGAAGCAATTCAATGAATTACAATAAGAGAAAATAACTAGTCAAAATTTCACATTGGTTTTTCTATGTGCACACTTATAATTAGTCAAATTATACTTATACATGTACTATAATTCTGGTAAATCTTTAAGTTATCTAGTGAATATAGTTTACTTTTGTTTTAAAAACTAAACTTTTATGTTATTATTAATAGAATTAATTGATGAGAATGATTTGTTTTTAAAACAGCCGGTATTTTTAGAGAATATTTTATAACTTTTGAATTATTTAGATACAAAAATATACTTATACATGTATTCACATACTACTTTGTATCATAACAAGATATACAAATGTAAACAACAAATGTATAAATCATAGTGTTAAATGAAATGTGCATCCGAACATCTTGATAGTTAAGAAATAAAACCAGCTCTTTAAATGTCTTATCTTTCTGCTGGTTATCATACTCTTATAACATTAATGATTGCTAATTGCTCAACACATTTTATAATTGTGCTAATTGTCATGGCTTGACAAATCATTTCTTTGCAAGAAATAGTTTATTCGTGATGATCCAAATCCTGAAACCAAGATGTACAACCCCTTAGAAGATATTTATAATAAGTTGTGAAATTAAATTTGCTTAGTCTGGTTGTTAATGTTTGTTTTTACTTTTAAATTAAATCTTAATTTTTATACTTCTTTTTTTTAAGATAACTCATTTCTGAATATTATGAATAATAACCTGTCATTTCTGTTTTTTTATATTATCTTATGCTGTAAAATTGAGTCACCTTGTATCTTTTGTGGTGATTTTTGAATTTTCATTGAAACAACTGCATACATATTATGTTAAATTGATGTAAATTTGATGTGAAGGTTTAAGCACAACATAGAATTAGTTTTGATTCTAATAGAAAAATCATTTTGATTTATTATAAAACATGTACCTCTTATATATTGAACTGTAAAGTAAAAAAAAAACCTGTACAATTTCTTTTTATATTGAGTCAATACCTTTGTACTGGGGAATGTAATGTAAATTGACTTCCATTACAAATACATAAATTACTTATTTATCATCATTTTACCTTTTTAACATTTATTTCTCATGGAACTATACATTATGTGAAATATTTCAGCAAAATATATTCAACATTTTTTAATGCGAAGCAGTGTCTGGTAACCACAGCATGAGGCTTGTATTGTTGAAGTATTTTGTTTCAAAAATGAAAGTGTTCAATGTAAAAATTTTGTTTTGTGAACCTATTATAAAAATGTCCAAGCATGCTTTTAGATTACATAGGCCTAATATTTGTAAGTTGCTGTCAAGATTCTGACATTTTTTTTTTCTTTTGCTCACTAAAGTGTGGTAGGCTGTGAATCAGAGCTAAACATATTGCTTTTTAGGACATTTCAATGAACTTTGGAAGCTTGCATAAGCCTTTTAAAATTTTTAATAATTTTTTTATTTTACTTGCGTCCAAAATTACACAAGCATTAAATATGGTTGAAAAATTGCATTGTAGAATCCTTTTCAACATTCTGTTGCATTTACATTTTTTTTATATCACATTTCTAGTTTCGCTAAATACTTTTTTTTTAGCATTATCATTTTAGTTTACTACTTTCATCAGCAAATCAACTTTTTGTGTACTTTTTATTTACATCAATCATTTAATAAATATTCTCTATCATCAATAAATAAAAAAAAAAGCTGTTTGTAAATTTATCATTGCTAAATTAGTATTTTGTGCCTAAAGTCATAAGGGGTGCACAACCTGTGGTCTTTAAAAGAGATAAATGGGTCGTGAAAAAAATATTTTACATTTTTTTTCTTGAATATATTAATATAAATCAGTCTTGGAATTGGTCTAACTAAAATGAAATATGGAAATGGGGCCTTCCGGGGTGAAAAGGTTGTGCACATCTAATCTGTATTTACCTGGGGAGTGGGGGCAGAGCTTTCAACTGCCAACTGTATGGGCCTATGTGAGTGTTTTAAGACTTTTCTAGGGTCAGAGCAATATTCCCAAGTCCCAACAGCTGACATTGGAGAAAATATAGATGCCTTGGCATTTTCAAGTTCCCTTAGCCCTTAAGGGTAATCGGGACAAAGTGTAGCATTCATCTTTTTATGTAGCCACAGCATATAAAGGTAAAGTGGCTAGTACAATATCCATCTGCCATTATCTCCCCAACTTAAGTCAGGCACCCATTTTAAACCGGGAGGTTCTTTCACCAGAACCTGGAAAAATTCCCTTGGTTCTCACCTAGGTTAAAACCTTTGTCCAGTGCTCTATACCTTTCTACCATCCGTCCGCCCTGGAAACCGTACTAGCCATTTAGAATAGCAGAAACAGGTAAACCCGACTTCAATTTACCCTTTAGGTCTGAGTAGGTTATACAAGGGAAACTTTACATTGATTCTTAACAATACCGTAGTAAAAGTGTACACCAGTGCTCCTCAACTTGTGTGCCACAGCAAAGCTGATTATTGAATGCATGTATATCAAAGACATTGGTTAGATTTTAATTTTGAATATATTTCTTTAAAGTTATAACATCAAAGGCATTGATTACCGAGTAAATAAATAATGACACACAATATGTAAGACAGTCAAAAAGAAGCCATAGTTTTAATGAACCTAACAAACAGGCTTTCTAAAATAGAAATAGTAAATCTTATAAAAACAGTCGCACCTAAATTTTTTTTTACACTAATCATGCTGAGAAATTGGCTAAGAATACTACATGTTCTTTCATTTAGCTGCCATTTCCACTTGGCTAATTACCGGCAAGACTATTTGAGCTCTGCCTAGAAATTTATATATAAGTATAAAATCAAAATAAGCACAAAGTATGCAAGTAGCCTGAAAAAGTAATATGACAGCTAAACTTGCTTATACATGTATTCAGAACACCCCTGCAAGAACAGGAAAAAGCAAGTGTAAAATAAAATAAAATAATTATTTACAGTTCTGCCGATCCTATTCAAATCAGCTCACGCCCAAAACTCTTTTAGATGTTGTCAAACTGGAAAGACTCACAATCTTAAACTTTTGTGAAGAAACAAGCAAACAAAAGTGCATAAATTACATAAGAATGTTCCATCATATTTCACTAAGCACATGTAATAATCTAATTATGCCTCAGGTGCCTTTCCAAAATGCTGTATTTAATATTCAACAAATAGAAAATTAAAAACTTCAGTCTCATGACTTAATAGATATTATGCACAATTTATCTCTCATTTGTTTGCCTTGCACTCACTAGTCGATCTAAAAATTACTTTTTTTTATTAGGAACTGCTGGATAGCTAAGTCGATAGTGAACTCTACTTACATGCAAAAGAGTACAGAGTTCTATCAGTGGTAAAGCCAAAAATATTCAACGCTGACTTGGAGAGGGGATGGGTGCCACAAAAGGGATGTATGAAATCACAATAGATATATGACTGTTGATGTGTTCTTTTGTTCTTCCTAACGACCTTATTGGTTATGGGTTAAAAAAAAAGGAACTTCTAAAAAAAATAATCTAAATACTTATAATTTAATATTTCAATTTAAATCTTGTAATTTTATTTAGGGGATTTAGAAAATGTTTATATTAAAAACATTCTCCAGGAATTAAGAATTTCTTTTGGCAATACTGTGGTATTATTTAATATGAATCTTAAATTCTAAGTAACTTCAGTCAACCATTAAACCTTAAGATAAATTTTTCATTATTAAAGTATTTTTCCACCAGACTCAAGAAGGACGCTAGATGGAAAAAATTAATAATCTGGAAACTTGTATATACTGTGGCTATATTTTCATATTTTTTTAATAATGGGACAAATTTAAAAATAGTATCAATGGAAATAAAAACCCCTCTACATCCCCCCCCCCCCCAATTTACTTGTATTGTAATTCTTTGAAAATATGACAGAATGTGTTTTACAATGCTGGAAAAAAATAAGTCAGGAGAACATCAGGTTTACATAATAGTAACTGTTTATTCTTCAAAACTGTGGACTATTTCAAAAGTGGGGAATTCAGCATGAAAATATAGATAGTGAACTTGACTCAATTAGATTCCATCTCTTCAACATCACGCTCCTGAACAACCTCCACCATTTGTCTTCTTTGTTTGAGACCAGCTGTGAAAAAAGAAAAAGAAGATAATGATGGTCATGTTAAAACCTTATTTTAATATTAATGATTGGATGATATATAGGATTCCGGCATATATGAAACATATCAAGAGTTGTTTTATACTGATTCTTCGAGAGCACATGTACCAGTATCTATCTCAGGGTTTGGCAATAGGATTTTCTCAAAGAGACAAAATTTAATTCCTTGCGGAGAGAAAGGCCTCTGCAACAACTCTCAATCATACATGGTTTGGGGAGACATTTCTCCAGCCTCTACCATGTCAGGTTGCATTGTTTCATTTCTTGTGGCAAGACCACAATTGGTCTATGGACGGCCAACCCTTTTTTAGCATTGGAGGTTCTAAAGCAAACTTATTCTTGTGATATATTTAGGTGGCTTCTGAAGAGAATTTCTATATTCTTGAAAGTACTTGGTTGCCTTTAGAGACAAATGTTTAAGGCTGTCTGCAATTTGTTGGTCAACTTGATGGTTTCTGTGCCATATAACAGGGCAGATTTGACATTGCTATCAAATATCAGAAGCTCATATTTTATCAGACGGCAAGCAGAAGGGAGACAGATCCATGTCTTGCCTTACCTATTCTGGCTTCAAAGCTACCAAAGTAGTTTTAATATTGAATCGTCTTTGAACTTGCCTTTAAAAATAACTTGGCCAAAAATAAACTGAAATAATTTTTATTTGCTGGAGCCAGTGCTCTATAGTTTAATACTTAGTATCATTATTTTTTTTACATTTGACATTTTTTTTTACATGCATTTGGTAGCCAATCCCAAATTACTCCATTGACTAATAAATGCATCTGAAGTTAATTAAAAGATACTGAAAATTGTATCAGGATTTGATCTTATTTCTATACCAATAAACAAATTATACATCACAGTCCATTATATATCTTAAGTAGATAGAAGTCTAATGTTTCATTAAAGAGTATGCACAGAGGTAGTTATGTGACAGTCAGAATCACTCACCAGCTGGAGATTTGATGAGATGTATATTCTTTTCCACTTCTCTTCTGTCTGCCTCTTTTCTGAGCTCTTTGCCTTTTTTTAATCTGATGTTTAAGGAAAAAAAAAAAACAAGAGAAAAATTTACCTTGAATAACATTTTTTACCATAAATTACACAAAGTATTTTAAAAGATATAATTAAATTATTTACCTGTTGGCAATGAAAAAATTTTGTCTTCTAGCTTTAATTTCTTCTATTCTCTTCATGGCCTTTACTGTCAAGAAAAATAATAATTATATATTTATAAATTCACCCCACATAATGTAATAGAGAATAAAAAAAAAAAAATTTCTACTTCCTTTCAATAAAATTTGTGCTAGAATGTTTAATTTATTTATACTTTAAAAGGTTCAAGATAATTAATGTGTTGGTTTCAAAAATGTTATAGAAAACTAATGGCCACCTCACAGCTGCCAAGTAAAAATTTTTGTTATAATTTTCTATGAAATTTAAAAAGAGCATTTTAGTATTTTAGGTAAATGTTTACATAGTTGAGGGAGCCAGACACAAAAATTTGAGATAAAGAGTTTAAAAACAGATTGCTGTAAACTTTGATCCCCTAAGCACAATGACTGAAGAATGTGAATGATATTAATTACAACTTAGTTTAATTATTTAATAGAGCTCCATCCATCAGTTTTTAAAACATAAAAAAATATATGAAAAGTCAGGTTCGGTACTAACATGTGTTCTGCCAAAGCTCTTTATTATATTTAACAGGTTCATTTCTTCTTTTTTCAAATTCTAAAGATGGATCCACTGTAAGCTCCTTTCCTGCCGCTTTTCTAAATGCTTTGGTCCATCTAGATTTACGAGGATTGCGTTTCTTCTGGAAAGATTTGTGGCATTTGGAACGACAAAATCTAAAAACCTGTTAAAGTAAGCAATGAAACACAAGTTATTTATCTCCAAATGTTCTAAGAGAAAGAAAATCGACAATATAATTAAAATTTATCCTTCTAGGAACAAATCTTTTTTTTGGGCCCACTAATACATACATTAAAATTCCCAGTGACCATGTCCATGAAAGGTTTTGTGGACGAAGTTCATAAACAGGTGATGTCCAAGGAAAAATAAGCCAGCCTGGACCAGATACTTCAGGTCATCATCATAGTATATTGGTATTCAAATGTATTTACACCATGTGTTTGGCTTTTTATTTCACTTTTATTTAACTGATGCTAATGTTATCACAGTCAGAGTACAGGAGTGTAAGCAATTAATACTTACAAGAAAAAAAAATCATATTCATAATAAATTCTTATTTGATTGCATGATTTTTATCTTAATTAGTCATTAATTAGTAAGCTTAATTTATTTAATTCAACTTTTTTCAACTAATATTTTATTTGATAAAAACCCAAAATAATATTGAACAAGTAACTAAATAGTAGGGCATAGTCAAAGGCCAAGCCACTTACTTATATCGATCAGTACAGTTACTCCAAATTTATCCTGAACATTGGACAACTAGATAATATACATGTTCTATTTCAAAGTAATAACTTTTATTTTAATGTCTTATTGTCCCCATTTAATAAACTAAATACCATCTTTAACACTGTCTTTTGTTAAATCACGTTCCCGAAATTTCTACCTTACTACTTAGACTTAGTTTTTAACTTGTGATTAACTAAAAAAATGAGTTTTTTCAATCTGTTTCTTACTGCCTATGAATATGATGGATACAGAATTATTAAAAAATATATGTAATATACACCAACTTAATGATCATTTTGGGAGGCTTAGTTTTTAACTTGTGATTAACTAAAAAAAATGAGTTTTTTCAATCTGTTTCTTACTGTCTATGAATATGATGGATACAGAATTATTAAATATATGTAATATACACCAACTTAATGATCATTTTGGGATAACATTTAATTCTTATATAAATAATGTCCCTATTTCTCCAAAGAAATGTGACTTTTCTGGTTAAAAACTATGTTAACCTAATTAATAATGTTTTTCCTGACACCCCTACTAGGGCAAGTAGGATCTACTATAAAGTCTATATTTAGCTTAGTTTTTCTGCATCCCAAATGGTGGAATAAACATTAGGAGTTTCTTAGGCCAAAGCATAGGTATGTGTGTTTGAATATTAGTGCCTATCATTTAGGCAAAAATGTTCATGACTGATGGAGAAAAAAGTTAGATATTCAAAAAGTAGTTTCAGTGCCAAACCTGCATTTTGCATGCAACACCACGACATGAGATAATGTACTTAATATTTAATGTAAAAACATTTTTGGGGGCCCTCTCAAGCTGGGGCCGGGGGGGGGGGAACTTTTGAGTTTCGACCCCCTCCTCCCCCTACTCTAGATACGCCTCTGAGTACTTTGGAAAGTTAAAACAGTTAAGTGCTTAATATATAAAGTCACATTAAAGTGGCTCTCTATACTAGTCAATAGTGACAATAGTCTATTTGAATCTGTTCCAGACTGTAAGAAGCAACACCCGCCTGAGTCTTTCAAAGCTGCTAAAAAATTAGCCAAAATTTCTAAAAGGTAATTTTGAAGAATCAAATTTCGCTTTTAATTTTCATTAAAAATTATTTTAGTAGTCAGAGTTTAGACTTAGTATTAGGTTAGTAGTAACGCACTAGTAGTACCGCTAGTAGTAAACTCAAACATTTTCAGAATCAGCATCAAAATAAACAATGATCTAATGAATAATAATTTACCAACCTTACTATCATTACGAACGAAATGGATTCCATGTCCTGGGTAAATTGGTGACGAGCAAAAGAAACATTTTTCAACCCTCATTCTTCTTAAATATTTACAATAAAGTTCTTATGAAATTTCCTAAACATAACCATCCCTTGTCACCGGAAATAAAGGCCTGATAAGCCTTTACTGTGTAGGGGTAAAAAGTTTGTAAGATTTTCATTGGTTGATATTCATAATTTTCTTCACTAATCTATATAACAAAGTGATTCACGTTGAGTACGGGACTCAACAAGGGACTCCAAGCTTTGTGGAAGTCTGATTCTCTGTATGGTTTATTGATATAAGACTTAGTGCTCTTATCAGAAATGTTCAAAGTACTGACCAAGTTAAAGAACAATTACCCTAGGTGTAAGTACCCGTACACACGTATTTTTTTTTTGTAAACAGCAAATAAGAATTTAACTATTATAAGTAGACATATGATATACCCAAGATGCAAGTACAAGAACAGGTTATCCGAATACAGATACTTGGTAAAACAAGTACCAAGTAATCATATCTTCGGCTCTTTTTATGATGATAAACCAAGAGATATAGAGAGTGGAGGGGGGAGAGAGAAAAAAAAAAGAGAGAGAGAGAGAGATGGTGGTGGTGGTAAGAACTGCACCTCTCATTATAATGATTAAAAAATAAACAAAGACTTTCAAAATAAATAATAGAATTTTAATAATAAAAGACAAAATCAAGGAACAAATATTTTTTTCAGTGTTACATAATCAGATTTATTATGACTCAAAAACTACTTTAGTAGTGCGGCCATAGTTTGATGAGAGCGTACAGGACGTCCCCCGGGCAGTCTGTGTCATTGACGTCACGGTGACCCCTGAGCACGTAACTGGGACTCAGCTTACCCCGCTCCACGGAACAACTGACTAGTTGCTGGACAGCCTGAATCTGGACATCAGTCGGGAATTTGTTCATGAAGTTTCCGATAAAACAGATGGCTGTTCAGAAATAAAAAGAAACACACAAAAAAGTTCAGTGATAGTTTCCTAGTTTGATTACACTTTGGGTGAAAGGTTTCCAGCTTAATGCACCAAATAAAGAAATCATTTAACTTATCCAAACAACCATCCGATATTTCCCCCAACCTACCAAACCGTTCCTCGCACACTTTCTCATCAATCCAACCAGTTACTCCTCATCCATCCATCCATCCATCCATCCCTCTACTACCTCACCCGATGCATCACATACTCAGTGGACTAATATTGGATGAGGCAGCAGAAAAATTGAGTGCTTGGAAAAGGATGATATCGTGAGTTAGAGTCCCAGGTGCGATCCCGGTGCTCTCGCCATTAAATCCGCAACTGCACACACCCATCAGTCCTCACACACTCACCAGTCCTCACACACCCATCAGTCCTCACACACCCATTAGTCCTCATACACCCACCAATCCTCACACACCCACCAGTCCTCACACACCCATCAGTCCTCACACACCCATTAGTCCTCACACACCCATTAGTCCTCACACACCCATTAGTCCTCACACACCCATCAGTCCTCACACACCCATTAGTCCTCACACACCCACCAGTCCTCACACACCCATCAGTCCTCACCAGTGCTAGATTTAAGAAAAAACCAGTGCCGGGGATGAAAAACAAATTCTGCAGAGCCAGGGATAAATTTGGTCCGGCTTTAATGTCAAATTTAAGAATCCAATGTGGCCCTCGGTTCAAAAAGTTTGCCTACTCCCGAACTAGCCCATCCATCCTCCTGCTACTCCATCAATCCACACACCCTCCATAAGCCGACCCCCCACACACCATGAATATGTTTACCATTCACCACTCAAACACCAATAAATGTATTTATTGTTGCATGTGAGTTCTGACAATATCACAGCCAATTTATATATTGCGTATTTATATTTTATTCCTTTTTTTTTAAATGTGTCAGTTTAAACCAAGACGTTAAAAAAAAATAAAGACTTGCCATAGCCAACTGAGTTGTATCCTTGAGTGTGGGCCCCGACCTTGTCCCAGCCGCGGCCCTCAAAGACAGAGCCGTCACCACCGACTAAGAAACTGTAGCCAACGTCATTCCAACCTAACATTCCAACAGACAGAAATGTCAATGTGACTCGGCGTACAACATATGAATCGATCTAGGTCAGTGTTTTCTAAACTTTTGATATCTGTAACCCCCCTTTATTATTTTCGTAAAGTAGAGAACCCCTTATAACAATAAAACAAACTTGCATATTGTTTTTTTTAAGGTCATAGTTTCCCTTCGTTTCATTATTTTCGCTTGAGTCATGCTTGTTCTCATGCCTGGTGCAGTGCGTTCCCCTCCCCCCCCACCCCCGGGGTCAATCTCTTTGCGTACCCATGGGCAGTGGCGCCGAGAGCCTACACGGGCCCCAGGGCAAGACATCATTGCGGGCCCCTTAATAAACAATAAATCGTGAAAAAATTGACATGGTCGGGGCGGCCGGGCCCCCTTACAGATGCGGGCCCCCTGGCAATGACCCCCCTGCCTCCCTCTCGGCGTGCCTGCCCATGGGGGTAAGCGTACCATACTTTGGGAAACACTGATATAGATTATTGAAAATGGCAAGAGTAGTTCATACAGAATATGTAAAGTATCTTGATGCGTTTGGATATTTTTGGAATGATTCGTCAATATTAATTTAAAGAATTTATATTTTGTTGATGTGTAGAAAATAATATACCCAACAGACTATTCTCTTGAGTCCCATGATGTTTCCATATCTTATAAGAGGCGACCTAGGCAGTTTGCATGACCTGGGGGGGTGAGTGCCCATGCGGGGTATAGAACAAACGTTTAGTTTTGTTACAGTTAGATAAAAAAAAAACAACAACTGCAAGCGCGGGCCCGCTACGCAGGTGCGGGGCCTGGGCCAGGCCTGAGGCAGTAGCCCAGTTGCCACCCCCTTAGGCCACTGGTCATCTAATTTCGACTAGATTATCATAGGGATTCTATATAATATAATTATAACAAAAGTAGAAAAGGTAAATGGGCATCAGCCATTGTTACGGTATTACGGGTCTCGGGCACATCTTTTTGCTGGGGCCCCTTACAACGACCACTCAGAAGATTTAAACATACATGATTAATCAAGACCCGACCCGACCCTCCATAACCAAGTGCCCTCTCTTCCCCATCCACAGCAACAGCCCAGTCGGGACGAATCGTTAAGACACCCCCCCCCCCACCTCCGTATAACCGCTCATTGGAAACAGTCAAACTTTACTTTACTACAACAACTGTCTTATAAACATAAGGTTAAAATGTTCTCAAATTAGCATATTTAAAACCTCGTACAACAAGATTACCTAATCCGTTATTACGGATAGGCAAACTAGACTACCGGCTAGCCGCCGCCACCCCCCCCCCCCGGCCATTGACCAAAGGGCCACCTTTCCAGTATTAATTCTAATCCAATCCCATACTAAGAGGACCTCGGCAGTTATTTTTTTTTTGCTTAAGGCCCATAATATCCCCGTCAATGGGGTCCCTAAACAAGTCAAATTGACCTATTTTTTCCCACTGTTTTATTTTATTGAATATTGTCCTGAGTTTTAAAAAAAAATGTACTGACTGACTGACCTCTGGTGTCCATGTGAAAGTTCTGAAAGCCCCTGACCTCTGCGGCGCAGGTAGACTGGCTGAAGCACTCGCTGCTCTCGGCGTGGTGGATGAACATGTAGTGGACTGGGTTGGTCAGGTAGGACACGCCCTTGGGTGCCCTGGCGCCCCACTCGCTGCGAGATATGATGTTCGGGCAACCGGTTGAAGCGGGGGGTAACACACGAGTGGCGGCGTCGTGGCCATCACATCTCTTGACATCTTGTTTGACGAACGATCGGTCAAGCTGACCCCAAACGTACTATACATTTTGCCATAGAAGAAAATATTTCAAAATAGTCAATTCGAGTTAGCAAAAGACTGTATCTTTCTATACTAAGCTGTACTTTTGCAGAGACGTGGATTGGGATCAGGGCCCAGAAGAAAACACCGGGCCCCTTAAAAAAGGAACATTAAGACTGGTATAAAATATGGCTTTGTGGGGCCATTCACGGGGCACCGGCTGCGTACCCCCGATGCACCCTCCGTCAAATCCGCCTCGTTCATCATGTACATATATATTCATGTATTGCTATCCAACGTACCGTGCACGTTATAAATTTAATAGGCAAATTAATGTCTAAAACAATGATTCCTAAAATAAGCATGTGGTAAGCATGCCGCTTGGATCACTTCATAAACATTACTTAGATAAGCGCATGATATGGCAGCTATATTCATGAAGCTTAAAGACAAATAAGTCTAATGGATATTTTATATTAATACGCTCTCCGAAGCGATGCTAAATGTGTTTTCTCATAGGTAAGAAGTATAAGGGTACATATACTGTATTCACATGTCGTAAAAATTACCATATCAGCATAGTTTATCTCGTACCACACATTCCCTTCAACGGTGACATTTTCCCCTGTGAGCAAGCCGCATTCACCAAGGGGAATGGTCGTAACAGCATTAGCCGATGTACCTGCTGTGGGGAAATGAGAATGTATGCCATATCAATTATTATATTGAATTAAATGAACACTCTGATGGTTTACGGTTTAAAAGTGTTCATTTTGAGAATAACTACACGAGTTTTAAATTTATTTAGTTATTTCCGTGTTTTAAAAAGTGAACATATTTTCCCTTCAATAATATATTTTAAAGATCAGAAACCGTTTTTTTTTAGACATGAAAACTAATCAATTGATTAAGCATCAACCCCCACTGATAAAAGGGCTAAATCCAGTATTAATTTCAATGTAAATCTAGTGCTAGGGCCCCAGAATAATTTAAAAAGGCTCAGGTAAAGATGATCTGTGGTGGAAAAGCTAGTTGCATTATAGCACTGGTGTGCTGTTTTGTTGGATGACGGGTCGGAATTCTGGTAGACACTTTGGGGTTGAGACTATTTTTTTTGTCACCAATCTCTATGTTGGCTTCTGTTTCGCCCCCTCCCACCTATTTCTGTATTGATTTCTGTGTTGGGTATTATGGAGAAGGCTTTCTTTATCCCCCCTTCATCTTTGACACTCTGTTGTGTTAATGCATTTGGAGGAGTAGGAATTGATATTAAAGTTTATAAACAAAGTCCCAGATCTAGCAAAGATAACTAATATATATATATATATATATATATATATATATATATATATATATATATATATATATATATTAAAACATTCTAAAATATAATTGTGCGTGTTTTAAGACATAAATGAAGTGTTAACATTACCCTCACTTCTGGCTTTAGTAATGCTGGTAGTGCACACACAGTCGCCATCAACAAAATTTCCATCCACCACATGACTAATGATCACAGAAATACACAATATAACCAACTTGTACACTGTAGACATTTTCTTTTTCCCTCTTTAAAACTTTGCTGCAGTCAGAAACAAATCCGATTTTTTTTGTGAATAAGTATAGTAGGATTTCTATAATTAGTAATTAATTAGAATAAAGATAAACTTAACTTTAAATTAAAAAAAAAAGTTATTAGAATTATTATAATCTATAGTCTTTAAAAAGGAAAGAAAATGTAAGACTAGAGAACTGTTAAGAATACACGAGAAATGATAAGAACATAAACTCTGCATTTTATTTTTCATTTTGAAATGCTAGTAACTGGATACGCTAAATGGACCAAACGCAACTAGAGGACACACATACACTCTATTAGAGCTTACAGACTATGTATGGTATACACATATAAGCGTATGTTTCAAAACTAGATGGAGCTTATGCAACAAGAGGACACACATACACACACATACGATTCGCGTACATAGACTATGCATGAACAAACATATAAACGTATGTCCCAAAGCTAGATGGAGCTTATGCAACAAGAGGGCACACATATACACACACATACGATTCGCGTACACAGACTATGTATGTACACACATATTAGCGTATGACCTAGAGGCCAATATAAAGACGGAGCACCGGGTGGGCGCCTGGGGTCTAACTCGTGGGGGCGCTAAAAAAAAAAAAAAGACCAAATTTATACGAATTAAATATGCAAATCCATTTTTTGATGTTATAACTTTTTTTTAAGGACCTAGTATTTTCTCAACAGACATTGATTCGCTGCTGATATGTCTGACTTTTATTTTGACGTTTACTTTTAAGAAGATCTTACGACAGACTTACGATACATAACATTCACCTATGCGCTTAACATCTAAATATGTGTGTTTGCGTATGTTTGAGTGTTTATGTGTGTTTTAGGAAGGACCCGATTAAATTAACTAAAATTAGTAAAAAAAAAAAAAAAAAAAGAAGAAATTCTTTGTGATAATGTAAAATAAAATTTGAATAAGCGAGCTATTGGGTAGAAGGGGGAATATATGACAAAAACAAAAATAAAACAATAATAACAACTAAATATATCACTGTCTCATATATACACAGGCCCGTAGTCAGAAATATTGTATTGGGGGGGGCGAAGACATTTTCGGGGGGGGGGGGTGCCGAAGAAATGATCCTGGGGCACAAGGGCGGATCTAGACAACTTTGACTGGGGGGGCACAACATTGATCCCGGGGGGGGGGGAGGGGCAAAACTGTTTTCATTGTTGAAAATTGGTCTTAGAACAAAAAATATTTCGATAATTTAATGATGTATTACCTAAATTTGTGATAACGGGGGGGGGGGGCGGCCCCTCCCCCTAAATCCACCCCTGGTGGGGGTAGAAGAAATGTTCGGGGGGGGCGAAAATGGAGGCGCGAAGCGCCGAAAGCTTGCGAACGGAGAGGTGGGGTTTGGGGGGGGGATCTCAGTGAGTCCCCTCCCCAAGAAATTTTTTGCAGCTCCATATCTGAAATGGTGCATTTTAGATTGCTTAGCTATTAATTAGAAATATATAATTTTAACTACGTTTCAATAATGCATGGCATGTTGCAGTTTTGTTAAAAATAATTAAAATAGTAAAGAGTTTTAATGATAAAAATTTATTGAGGTTGAGCAATTTCTGATTCCTGTTATAAATATATTGACCATTTGTTCTGCTACACAATTGTTACATAATAGATACCAGATTTATATTATTATACTGTTTGTTTAACGTACAACCCGGGAAGAACGACAAAGATGCACGAATATAGCTTAGCTGTTTGTGTGATATTTCTTAAAAAATATTGAAAACAAAGAACAGATCTATCAACAACAAAAGTCACAATTATTCTATTTAAAATAAAATTAATTCTGCTAAAAAGTAAATTTGCAAATTAAATAACATCACTCAGAAATCACGGAGTTTGTACTTTATTATTTCATTATACATATGTATAAAATGAAGTCAGAAGTCAATGTTATTTTAGTAACTTTTTTAAGTTGCTAGTTGTCCTCGGAAGATATCAATATATAAAACTATTACAAGGTTACAAACAGGCCCATCGACAGAAATTTCGGGTCCCTGGGCAGGGGTGACACGGGCCCCCGTGCTGATATTAATATTTTAAAAAGTTGATTGGCTGGGTCCCTAAAACTCGCCGGGCCCCTGGGCATTGGCTCCCTGCCCCCCACTCGTCGGCACTGGTTGCGAACTTATATTATTATACGTTTCAAATTTGCAAACGTCGTGGTTTAGCACTGAATTTACCTAAAAATGCTTCAGCATTCAAATTATCTGTTAAATCTTTTTCAAATGCAAGCTGGAAAAGATTGCTTAGACGCTTTTGTAACATTGATCTGCGATATGGGGTGAGCATTCGTGTGAGGGTTGAGAAACTGTTCTCACACACGGCTGTTGAAGCCCCAAATGCCAATGCTGCCCAAAATACCCAGAAGTGAACTTCAATAAGATTCAATCTTTTATGCCCAAAAATTAGATAAGCTATATATGTAAGTAAAATAGCCTGAATGATTGTCAAAATATAAACTTTTAAGTTTTTATTATTATTGATTTATTGAACAAAATGATTGATGTTTTATAGCTGTTATTATTAAAATTTTGTCAAAAAGCTCAAATCATGCACGGGGGGGGGGGCGCAGGTCATGAACGGGAGGGCTCAGCCCCCCTCTGGCTACGGGCCTGTATATACATGTATATACATACCCAGAAGTGAACTTCAATAAGATTCAATCTTTTATGCCCAAAAATTAGATAAGCTATATATGTAAGCAAAATAGCCTGAATGATTGTCAAAATATAAACTTTTAAGTTTTTATTATTATTGATTTATTGAACAAAATGATTGATGTTTTATAGCTGTTATTATTAAAATTTTGTCAAAAAGCTCAAATCATGCACGGGGGGGGGGGCGCAGGTCATGAACGGGAGGGCTCAGCCCCCCTCTGGCTGCGGGCCTGTATATACAGGTATATACATACATGTACTGAATTAAAAAAAAATCACAAAACTTTCGTATTATTTAAAAAAAAATGAAAATTACAATCAGTTTATCCTGTTTTTGTCATCACTAAGAAAAATTCTGGCAATAAAAATAACGAGCTCTTTTGAAATAAAATATTAATAATTTAGTATTTTTCTGGCACAAGTCCACTTGAAGTAAACGGTAAGGTTTAAAAAACAATTCAATTTTTGTTTTATAAATTCGTTAAAAAAACATTTTTCAAATATTATGTGGTTAAAACATAAACAAATAATCAGTATGGAAAGATGACAACTATTTCGTTTAATTAAGATGTACTAAGTTATGTTATAAGTGTGAAAATTATGCCAATTCTTTCGACAACTGCGATGGAATCTACCATTCATTTGTACTAGAATTTACAATATTGTTTTTAGCAAACTTGATCCAAAATCCATTGCTTTGAATCAAAACGTAAGGCATGTAATATATATATATAACAGAAAAAAAGATTAAATCAATGTCTTCTGTGGACTATCTTTGTCAAATATGGTAAATCGAGTCCTTTTTATGTCTGCCAGGAAATGATAAATCAGGCTTCATGTGGTTTTAAACACTGAATGTACAGTTTCAACTTTTTGTATGTCAGTGCTTTTTCTTATTAATATGATAATTAAAACTTTCAGCACAGTATTCCACATCTTGATGCATATGTACATTTAACTTGTGTGTTAATCCAATTCTGTTTTTTAATTTTCTTTCCTTGTAAATATTGCAGGGACTTTATTGTAGCCGATAATTTGTGCCCTTTGATCTTTCAAACTTGGTAAAAATACATTACCAGAACAATTGTAAGAGATTATTGATTAATTTATGTCACAGTATTCTATCCAATTTTTGTTTTCAAATTACGTTATTTAAAGAATTTAAATTTTATTTTATTTTCGAAATACTTTAAAAATGTTACAAATCATGTAAAAAAGGGATGTGAAAATTATTTTGGCATTGCTGAGTCATTGCGGCAATAAAAGTAAACACAAATAAATACATGGCATATTTAGTACTGGAACACAACTGGGATGTGTGTGACTCTGTGATTATAGCTTGCCCCCCCCCCCCCAACCAAACTGCCTTATCAGAAAATATACAGTTGCAGTTCCAAAGAAATACTTCAAACAAAACAACGATCAAACCTCAGGCGGCTGTAATCATTGTTCAAACAAAGTGGGTTGACCCAAGGCCATCTTGAACTAAGCCGTGGTGGTTGACTCCACTCAGAGAATAACGTGACATTTTGTAACAACCGAAGTGATACAATTATTATGACATTTTGTAACAACCGAAGTGATACAATTATTATGACATTTTGTAACAACCGAAGTGATACAATTATTATGACATTTTGTAACAACCGAAGTGATACAATTATTATGACATTTGGTAACAACCAAAGTGAAACATTTATTATTTCATGGTGAAACAAACAACGTCAACCAACCACGGTTTGTTTCTTCTTTCTGGAGTCGTATTGGTGGTATAAAATAGTTAAAATAGTTTTCATGCCAGCCAAATGCGTAAACATCTACGAACTTTTTTCTTTGTCTTGCACACATTATTTCGTAACCATTACTAGTATGTGATTTTCAAAAGCAAGATGTCTACGCAATATATAGACACCCAAAACATGCATTCTCCATTTATTTTGGGGTGAAGGTGGGTGTTATAGGGCACCATCACTGTCAATTTACACCCCCCCAACACACACACACCCTTACATCCTTTTTTTTTTCATGTCATGGACAAACGGCAGCTGTTAAAAGCATTTCATCCATTTTGCTGTTTATTCATTCACTGTTATCACCATCGTTACATCGTGTTATCTTCAGTATCAACATCTTATAGCTCAACTGCACACTCCCCATGAATTCCTCCCATCTACAACTCTAATCTCTCTTTAGAGAGCCCGCCATCTGAACTTTTTATTGACTGGCTAGTCTTCTGTTGGATTAACGGGCGCGAAGGAGGAAATGGGAATCGGAGGGGGTCAGCGAATGAAGGAGAGATGAAGAGAGAGAGAGAAAGAGAGAGAGAGAGGGAGGGAGGGAGGGGGGAAGAGGGAGGGAGTGAGAGTGAGAGAGACCAGTAATGCCGCCACTGAGTCGCTTTTCCAAGAGGGGAGTTTCACTGATTGGTCATTTAGGGGGGAGGAAAATCCCTCGTCTATCTGTGTTGTTTTTCTTCTTTCTTGACTCTCGATGTAGTGTGGCAGTTGTGGTTAAAACAACAACAACAACAATAACTTATACCAACACTTTTGAGCTCATCTGATTGAACGATGCTGCGTACGGCTGACGTTTAACTTTGCTGTTGTGTTTATTGTCTTCAACGTCGTGTCATGGACTGGAAGCCCTTGGCTTATGGTCTGGTTGACAGATGTTTGAAAAAATTAGCTCCCCTGTCATAGCAGCAGGTCACGTGAGTTCTATTTTCCTTGTGCCGACCACATATTGACTGACCTCTTTAGAATTATAGATTGATAATCACCAGTGGCCATGTGTTATGTGGCTATTAGTGTTGACTTGATTACCCCCCCCCCCCAGCAGTTGTGCCATGGAAAACTAAAAACTATAACGGCGGCGTAAGCTCTGAAACCACAGTAATTGGATTGTTCTCAACACTTTGTGTTGTGCTAGGGCTAGGCGAACTTTGCAACTCATTACCCCAGACAGAGCCTGTCTTATGATAGGCATACTTGGCAGATGCCTTGGTCAGAGAATTATTTTCTGTCAACAAAACAAAACAAACCATGTCCTATAAGGTCTTGCTACTTTTAGAGGTGATTACTAAAAGAAATGCGAACTGCTTGTTTCACATTCTGGCATGTCTACATAGATATTAGTCAGGCTTTTTTCCCCAGGAAAGGTCAAACTAAGCGCCTGTCATGGGCCCCCGATCACAATAACTAACCCGTGGGAGTCGTAGATGCCCCAGGTAGGTATCGAAGATTATTGGGGGGGGGGCAAAATATGCATGTTTTTTTTGGCATTAGATTCCCCCAATCTACATTAGCGTAGCGACCCCCCCTCCGCCCCCAATATAAAATTGCTTTACCCCCCCCGCCCCCCCCCCCAATAACATAACAGCTGTGACCCAGACGCAGGGTCAAATTTTATTTTATCCATGATTTATATTTTTTTCTTGTCGTTAACTTCTTTTGTTTAATTTTTTAAACACTTTTATTTCTGTCTGTATAGTATTTTTTTTACGCACAATAGTTTTACCTTGACCCCGATTGGGGCGTATTTTAACCCCCCTGTTTGCCGACTCCTGAGCTGTCCGTTTAATAGGTCCGTCTTTAAAGAATAAAGCATTGCCGATCAAAACCTGAAAGCGAAAGCCAGTTATTAATAAGAAAGTTAATAGCCCATTAGCTAAGCTTCTTGAATTTCCTTCACTTTCTTTCATTTGAACACCACAGAAAACACCAGCCTTGTTAAATTTTAAAAAAAAAAGAGAAAGTAGATGTATTGCCTTTCTACGTAAACTGGGTAAAAAAAAAGTTCCCTAACGGGCCATCGGGGCAGATGAAGTGTAGAATTCATCTGTTTCTTTACTTCCCCAACTTAAAGTCAGGTACCCATTTAAAGCTGGGTGAACTTTTGGGACGACTTTGCACCAAATTCACCTGGAAAAATTCCAAGGTCCTCACCGAGGATCGAACCCAGGACTCTCAGGTCGACAGTCGAGTATCTACACCACTCGGCCATCCGTCCCACAAACTGGGTAAACTTGACTATATTTCACAAGTGTTGAGTCATTGTTTTTTCATGCTATCAGGAGAAGACTCGGTTTAATTGTATTTTTTTATTGCATTGGTTCTAAAACTTTAGCGGTTTTCGCGACCCACTAAGAAACTGGATCAGTTCTGGCGACCAACCTATTCAGAGAGATAAACGAAGTCAAAAGATTGAAAAGCTAAAAATAAGAGTGTGTATTCTCAATTTAGTCATTGTTACCCTCTTTAAATCAGCTCTTGAGTCACATGTGGGTCGCGACTCACATTTTGAGAGCCATTTTTAGAGCATTTTCGAAAAAAAATGCTCTATTGTCCCCGTTTTGTCTGTCTGTCCGTCTGTCTGTCCGTCATCACCCTAGATCTCAACAACCATAAGTCCTAGACCCATGATGTATATATCATTTTGTAGGTCTTGGCCTGCCAAGAAATGACTTTTTTCCATTTCGCGATCTGACCTCTCAGGGCCGTAAAAGGGGCCTTATAAAGTACCGTTTTTTACTATATAAGCTATATTAATAATGGACCGCCTTTTTGTAATGTATTGCTTATTGTCTTTCATGGCGGGTCTTTTTGTATCTTTCTTAATAAACGATAACCCGATGCCATTTGCTACTACCGGTAGTTAGGTTGTGGGAAAAAAAAATATTCATTCTTGTTATAAGCATGGCTTAGTTACTTTTCGGTTGTTTTTAGTTCCACTGCTTTTCCATTAAACATCTTTTTTTAATATCAAGAAACTCCTTATCAGCTTGAATAGTTAGAATCTGATGATTTCACTATGTGTTTCGACCTGCATTCCAGTATATGCAGAAACGTACCACCATACACTGCTGTATACAGCTGTATACTGTTATTCAGTGTAGAAAGTTCCATTAGCCCTACTGGGCCGTCGGGGAAGATGAAGTGTAGAATTCATCTGTTTCTATAACCTCGGCATATAGAGACATGGTCATAGTCATTATAGAGACATGATCATTGTCATTATAGAGACATGGTCATAGTCATTATAGAGACATGATCATTGTCATTATAGAGACATGGTCATAGTCATCATAGAGACATGGTCATAGTCATCATAGAGACATGATCATTGTCATTACATGAAACATATCAGAAATGAAGACTGATTTAATTTGGTTAATATCCGAGCACATATATTTACGCAATGAAAACATACGTTATTTATTAACGAGGACCGCGTAGAACCAATGCCTCCTACAGACTATCTAGGAGGCGATGGTAGAACCAAGGTTCAAACCGGGCAAAACACCTGGGCGGCAAAATATCAGGGGCGACAAAAATCTTTCTTTAGAAGACAGATTTTTTTTTTTATAAAAAGATTAAAATGCCAAATCAATGCGGAAGGGGATGGTAAAATACTTTTTTGCACCCGGGCGGCTGATACATTTAGCGCGGCACCGATGGGGATAATAATCTCGAGTCCAGCAAACTGAAATAGAGACATCGGCTGTTAGGACACGATGATCTTTTTATTGTTTTTCTGGGGGGGGGGGGGGGGGGCTTGAACTTTGACACAACGCTGGTGATTTCCCCCCCCCCCCCGGCTAACCTGCGCACGAACACAACAACAAGCGTTGTCTGTTTACTGCTGATACAGGCTGAAACTGAAAGAATTGCCACTTATTGGTACTGATTGTTACGTCACCATTTCCCCACCTCCCACTCCATGCGGTACCATGCAGCGTTTACGTCACAGTGGAACAATCAAACAAACCTCGTAGCTCAGTGGTTCTCAAACTCCTACTATTCGCTACGCTGTAAGAAATCTTTTCGGGTTTACGCGACCCACCAGCATGAAAGAAAAGAAAAAAAGGATACAAGGAATAAAAAAATAACTGTACAGGTTCATTTGTTAACAATTTTAGTGACACACTTCTAATAAGTTTTCAACTTATCAGTTGTCCACACCTCATACTTTAAGAACCATTGTCTTGCAGGAGTGGAATCTCTCTCTTCTCTCTCTCTCTCTCTCTCTCTCTCTAGTCCTCATTGAACACAATACCTGAAATTTGGTGCTGATAGCTTATCTTTGGCCACTGGTGCTAGTGTCAGATTTACTTGCAGTCATCGAGCAGAAATACCCCCAGCACTTGTACGGTCTCGTCTGTTTATTGTTTTCTGTGTGCACCGACAACAAAAAAATGCACAACACAGCAATGATTGTAACCCCCCCCCCCTCAACCAGTTTTGTGCGGGTGCTCTCAGGGATGTACGAGTCAGAAGTGGATTGGGGGAGGGGGGACGACATTATGTAGAATTTGAGCATTCACGGTACATACAGCTATAATTTTGATTTATCGATCGGCAGTAAAATTAAGAATCAATCACATGATGAAGTTCAATAGCTTGATCAGAAGGAGTTATGTTTGATAAATTGTTAAACATTTTTTTTTTACCTTTATCCACAATCTGTCCTGCCGTCGACTAATCCTGGGGGGATCCCTGTGATTCCCTACCAAAATGGGCCCCCTCTGTGAAGTCCCTGTCTGATCGTATTAAATCCTCTGCTCATAGATCATAAGACCGGGGGGGGGGGGTTAGGGGTTTGTTATAGGTGGTCGACACACGGTCACAGTAGCTCACGCTCACAGAAGCTCACACAGGTGCAACGTGCACATGCACATTGTTTGTCTAGGTCCGTACCTCATCCCGATGTTTCTCCACACAATTCGCATCAGTTCAATCGCCGAGATACTAATGAAATGTTTCGGGGATTAAAAGTAGAGAGAATCACAGTTATCGATTGAGTCAAGTTGTTTTTAAAAGTTCTGGTACACATTTGGCACATTTTTCCATCTAGTGAGTGAAAAAAACAAACAAACAGGAACATATTTAGTCATTAAAATTCTTCATCAATCATCGTCACGCCATTTTGCATTACATTCAGGCAATGAACGTCTCTGACTGAAATGTAACCCTTTGGACGGTTTGGTGTGGCCAGGTTTTTTTTTTCTTTCTAACTGTAGTTTTTCTTTACAAGTGAGTCGTAAAGGAAAAAAAAATAAATATTCAGTGTGTCCCCGAGCGTAAATGTTTGAGAATCATTGTCAGTGTGGTATATCAGAGTGAGGCCCGTTTTCCCCATTTCTTTTTTGTTTTGTTTATGTATCTGCTGCGTAATTAAATGGAAACTAAATATAAATCAAATAATACTTTCGTAGGATTTACAGCTGTACAGTTTACTGGCCAACTCTCCCACTCTTAAAACATTTCGTGTTCAGACAAAATAAAACAATAAATAAGTACAGCATTTGGTTACTTAACACTCAGTCTATCGGCAGTATGTAAAGTAGACTAAACTTGTGTATATGACGTGTATGAGCTTGCCAAAGTCACCTGTACCACCATCCGCCCCCAGCAGTGTCTCAGCTCGTTAGTCTGTCTATATTAAACTCCAGGGCGAAAATGTCAAGTTTACCTTTAAATAGATTAAATAATAATAAAAATAACTCTGCTCCTCGTTCAATTCTTTTTTCTTTTTCTTCATCGTTCATGCTTCGATTTTTTATAGAATAATCTGGTTGTGTGTGTGTGTGTTGTGTGTGTGTGTGTGTGTGCATGTAAAAAGGTGTGCCATTCACCTGTAAAGTGAAGGTGAAGCGTTACCTCTATTGCAGTGGCTGGCGGGCTGGGTGTTCAAAATATTGGTTGCCAGCATGATACAGGGGCCCCGCTGCTATAATTTGATTTGGTTAGAACCAACGAAAACTCTTATGAGTGTCGGGGTTGACGGGGAAACAGTTTTACTGTTCATGAGGCCCCACCACCTGCACAGTTGGCATAACCACCAGTACGCCTCTGATGTTTTACGTTGCCTGCACATCCGTTCCATGGGTGGACCATCAGTCCTGTAATAACGTCCTTTGTATCTTACACTCAATAATATATCCTTGATACCCATTAGTCCTTTAATAACGTCCTTTGTATCTTACACTCAGTAATATATTCTTGATACCCATCAATCCTTTAATAACGTCCTTTGTATCTTACACTCGGTAAAATATCCTTGATACCAAAAACCTTTCATCATTTTCAACCATCGTAGTTATTTATGAAGTGGGACGGCTGGCCGAGCGGTGTAGAGGTGTAGATTGCTCGACTGTCAACCTGAGAGTCCCGGGTTCCATCCTCGTTGAAAATCCATGTGGATTTCCGCAGGTATTGATGAAAGTCGGTTAAAGGTTCCCTCAAGCCCCGCATAGCTTGGGCTTTTTGTGCTAACCACACAATCACTTTCTACGACGTCGCGACAGAAACAGTTGCATTCTACACTTCATCTAGGGAAACTTTATTTAATTACTTTTATAGCAATTCATGATATCCTCATTCGCCTCCCTCCCCCCCTTCCCCCCATCCAGTTATGCCTTCATTGTATGTTTCTACATAGCATACACCCATGGTAATTAGTTAATCGTGTTCAACGTCGAGATCTTTTGTCTTGTTTTGTGTGTGTGTGTGTATGTGTGTGTATGTTAAGGACCGTTTCGTCTTAAAACCTGCTCGCTCTTAAGTTGGACTGGATTTGTTGTTGCTGTAAAACTGCGCTTCACTGTTTTGTCTCCCTCTCTTCTCTTATTGTATCTCTCTCTCTCTCTGTCTCTCTCTCTCTCTGTTAGGTACGCTCATTATTTCGATTGGGAGACCTGCTTTATCTTACCTTGAGACACGCGAGTTCTCTGCTCTTACATTACGTCACGTGATTCAATTTGATCAGCCAGTGTTGTGTAACCGGTTGGTTACAAAAAAAAAAGTAGATTTTTTTGTTTTTTAAAGTGATTCGATGATGCGATTGTTGGATTAAAATCATTGCTTGTGTTGGCTGTCTCGATGTTTAACGTAAGTTGATTCAGTCTTACCTCTGTCTAATTCTGTCTTGGCCTGCACGTGTTTTACTCGTTATGAAGTTAACCCATTCACGAACCGTTACTTTTTTTTTATTTTATTACCTTTAATTCTTACATTATTACATCGATATTGACATTAAAAGTTACCCAGGACCGCCAAAGCCCCGTCTCTTGCCTCGAGGGCCACATGAATATAAGAGCCCCATACTAAATGTCACTCTTTAGATTGGTATTTTAATTGGGGCCTCAACTAGGGCCGTCTTACTCTGCCTAGGTTTCGCGAATCTAGAGGGACCCACGAAAATCTAGAAACGAAATATTTTCAATACTATTGTACTATAATTACTGTCTAGCGCGGGACTCTTTCAGCAAAAGTGCCTAGAGCTCACGACGACAATGAAATGGCCCTTGACCCTGACATAGTGACTGATTTACTCGAGGGATTGTGATGCTGCAAAGACAATCTGACATATATTTCCAGTAATAACCATGTTTTACCCCCTTTGTAATGATTTTTTGTTAAAAGTTTTTTCCCCTCTATTGATTACAAAATTGAATCGTTAATAGTAATTTAAGTTGAAGCTATATTGTACATTTTTAAATCTTTTTTTTTGGCTTAAATTTAATTTCCTAGGATTTAGCCCCTTCATTAATTAAGTCAATATCTAAACATAAACGAGTGTATTTGTGTGTGTGTGTGTGTGTTTGTGTGTGTGTGAATATTTCATCTAAGAACAGATTAATTATAAATAATCTTAATCAGTGTTCCCAACATAGGGCCACATCATACATTGAGTAATTTAATTCTTAGATAGGAAGAATTCGACAATGAAAAAAAAACTACATTTTTTGAATTTCATTCGATTCTGATTTAATTTTTGGCACTTTACTTATGAAGTCGTATCAGCCATCCCTGGTGTATGTGTTAAATCGATGGATCGGGGGGGGGGGTGGTAACAGTTGTAGAAAGATTCTATTGGGACGTGTTTAGAAAAGTTTTGGGAAGCACTGCTCAATATTATTTAAAAAAAAATATTCTTATTAACTTCCAATAACACTGTAATGCATAAATGTTTGTTTTTTCTATATATTGCAGAAAAATAAATGATGGCATCAAAATGTATAATAATCACTGGGCCCCTAGCTCTTATAATTAACTTTAGTTTGTGCAATCTGTCATACACATCATTTAGATAAATTACGAAAACTCAATAGCGTTGAAGATCAAAATGAATGACTATTTTCAATGATAACCTTTTGTGTCGTGCAATCATTTCACTGTTGTTGCCTCTGGTTTCAGCCCAGGTCATCGTGAACTTATCATGTTACGAGCTCCCCCCCTCCCCCCCCCCCCATTTAAGTTATTGAGAGAGAAAAAAAAAACCTGCCCCAGGCACACAGTCTAAGTGAAGGAAAATCCCCCAGCATTTCCGTTATTGACAGTGTGATTTACGACAGAGGCCCCGATAACGCCTATCTCCCTTCTGGCCAATACAGTCGTTATCTGATAAAACTTGTGGTAGGAGGCCTCACAACCTTTTACATCAATACTACTTTTAACAAAAGGCACGTACTAAATTATGTTTTTTTTTTTATATCGCACAGCTTGTTGAATTACGGTTCACGTGGAAGCACTTCCTGCTACATCAGCGTTTATCTCATTCGGTGAATAACGGGACGTAGTAAGATGTTGACAACAACAACAACAACAACAACAAAGGAATAAATAACGGCATAAATTATTGAAGTAAACGAAACCGACCGTTCACGACCACACACACACACGTGACACACAAAGACCTCGCCATTATTTATGTAGAAAAATAAAATTTAATATAATAATACCCCTTTTTTTTATTGGTCAGCTTATAACACTACAGTTACATTTGACCTTTGCCCCAACATCGAAGAGTGCTTGATTCATTTAAAAAAACGAAGACTCGTCAATCTGTCGAGATTTAAGTGTGAAACTTTTAAATCTTGTATTTGTGTATTAGGTGTATAAACTATTAGAAATTTCGATGTCCAAGGTGACTGTCCACTGGCGCAGGGTGAGTGGCTTTTGAGTTTCTAACCCGTGATGCGCGCTGTATCAGTTAAGCTAATACCCCCCCCCTCCATTTCAACCACTAAAATGACCGAGAATTAATGTCCTACATGTCGTTACCCGTTTTGTTTGATATCGACAATGCACATGTCGCGATATGTTATATATTTACATGCATACACAATTGAATGGCACGGTTATATTTTGACGTTGCCTGCTCAAACACATCTCTTTACCATTGAGGAAGTTAGAGAAAAATAAGACAACATTATATTGAAGTGAATGAATTTTGCCAGTTGCTCGAAGCAAAGCTTTGTCGAAAACATCCACATTGTAACAATAGGGGCTGTCATATCTTTCCATTGTTTCTGTCGGAGATCGCTTACCGCTGGTTCTGATCCAACAAGCCCTTCACGTTAAATATCAGCAGCCCGCACCTGTCTATCCCCAACTACCAATTCCTACCAACTACCTGTACCTACCAACTACCAATTCCTACCAACTACCTGTGCACTTAATGTTTCTTTATGGAGTCCACGTGTTATTACATCATAAAAAAAGACCCACTTCACGTCTACGCCACAGTACGTGGTGTAATAATAGTTGTGTGTGTTTTTTTATTGTTGTTCTTTGATGTAGGTAAGTGCGGTTGTTTTTAATCAGTGTGCGCTGTACACGCAGGAATGTCGCACATTCAACGAAACACGCTGTGTGTGTGTGTGTGTGTGTGTTTGTGTGTGTGTGTGTGTGTGCGCGTGCACAGGTCTCTATATTTGTAGATACACGACAACTAAACAATAAGTGACTCGCCCATTACTTTGTGTTCAACATCTGAGCAACTGCCAACTAAGTGAGCGTTTTCTGGTACTGTTTTCTGTGTTGTTTCGCTGAATAGTGTTATTAGTGATAAATATCGATAACAAAATACATGTACTAGTGCTGTAGCCCATAACAGTGTTTTCCGCGACTCACTATTAAAACTATTCTGTTTTCTCGACCCACTAAAAAGAAAAAAAAAATGTCATACTTTTATTTTATGGATACAATATTCCCCTTTTCACTTATCACATTATCACACTATTTACATTTGTTACGCATTGAGTTGTAAGTATGCAATGAAAATGCACTTATAGATTCTCGAACGCTAAATCATGAGTTTAAATTTTGTTGCGGCAGACTAAAACAATTCGACTCACCTGTGGGTCGTGACCCCCCCCTCCCCCCCCCCACACACACTTTGAGAATCACCGGCCAATTATAATGTATTTTGAATTATCCATTCATATTTTCCTCTCGTATAAACCCACACACACACATTAATACATGCACATTTGTATGTGTAAACAAGAGAGAAGGTTTTATTTTCTTACCACTAATCGGGATTCTCGGATGCCCTTCCCATTCCGTCATTTGAAATCAAACGTAACCTAAAAATCAAGTGATAAGTAGTCCAGATACCCTTTTAACTTTTGACTCGGTCGAACAGAGACAAACGCTGTCGTTACTGTTGTCACGTGTGGTGGACAAACGCTGTCGTTACTGTTGTCACGTGTGGTGGACAAACGCTGTCGGTACTGTTGTCACGTGTGGTGGACAAACGCTGTCGTTACTGTTGTCACGTGTGGTGGACAAACGCTGTCGGTACTGTTGTCACGTGTGGTGGACAAACGCTGTCGTTACTGTTGTCACGTGTGGTGGACAAACGCTGTCGGTACTGTTGTCACGTGTGGTGGACAAACGCTGTCGTTACTGTTTCACGTGTGGTGGACAAACGCTGTCGTTACTGTTGTCACGTGTAGTGGACAAACGCTGTCGTTACTGTTGTCACGTGTGGTGGACAAACGCTGTCGTTACTGTTGTCAAGTGTGGCGGACAAACGCTGCCGTTACTGTTGTCACGTGTGATGGACAAACGCTGTCGTTACTGTTGTCACGTGTGGTGGACAAACGCTGTCGGTACTGTTGTCACGTGGGGTGGACAAACGCTGTCGGTACTGTTGTCACGTGTGGTGGAAAAACGCTGTCGTTACTGTTGTCACGTGTGGTGGACAAACGCTGTCGTTACTGTTGTCACGTGTGGTGGACAAACGCTGTCGTTACTGTTGTCACGTGTGGTGGACAAACGCTGTCGGTACTGTTGTCACGTGTGGTGGTGGATTAACCGTAATCGCCCCCCACACACTCCTTTTTCCCGTCCTACCCTTGAATAAATCCTGCTGTATGTAACCTTAGTGTAGAAGCAGGGGGATGCTGTGAATTGGGCGGCCCGCTAAGATGTTCTTAGATGACCATCAGGGGAGCAGTTTCACAGAACGCCGACACTGCGCATGCTGGAACTGCAAACATTCAAAAAAGAAATATTTCCCGCATCGTTGACACGCTTTTTACTCTTGGCACAGCCATCTGCACGAAACGAACGTATCGCTGTTCTTCTTACTTTCATGTTGCATTGTTGCAACGTTTCATCGTCGATGAAGACAAATCTAATAGAATATGCTGTTGAGACTAGATCAGAGGTTGGCAACCTGCGGCTCTTTCGATGTCAAATAGCAGCCTTCCAGTTCCATGTGCAAATAATAAGTATATCATTTTTTATACCTAATCCTAATCAAATACCATAATATTGAAACAACAATTTGAGTGGCTCTTTACAAACTGAGAAAATTGTAAATTATAACTTTTGGCTCTTCCGTCTCAAACGGTTGCCGACCCCTGGACTAGGTAATAGTGTACCACTATTAATGACGCGCTGATCGTAAATAAATAAACCATATCCTGTACGACTTATAATATGCCAAGGCGGCCTTTGTCAAACTAATTGTACATTGGATTTTTTTTTTTAAAGACTGGATAGAGATACAAACGTGTTTGAAAGTTGTGTCGATTCTATTCAGATCACGAGAAATGAATGACTACACCGGTGTACCATTACTTCTCTTTATTTAATAAATTTTATTTATTTTACAGCGATCGTTGGCCATGTTTGAAATAAATAAACAAACAAAACAAAACAAAACAACAACGAAAGGATATCCCTATTCAGTTGTGATTGTTATAATATAAAGCTCTATAGGTGATTCAAGAACTCTCTCTGACAAGCCTTTTTTAACCCGTCTGTTTGTTAGACTTTTTTCAGTTATGAGTAAGGACAGTTGATACGATTATGGCTTTAGGGAATTATTTTAGCAAATGGAAGAATTTTGGAGCTTCGGTTAGTTCCCAAATCGCTCGTTTCTGGAGGCAGTTGTGTGTGTTTGTGTGCATGCACGCGCGCGCGCGTGCGTGCGTGTGTGTGTGTGTGTGTGTGTGTGGCATTCGCAAGTTTTTGGTACACTGCTTCTTTGGCTTAGCAACAACGAATTAACAGCACGCATGCCATTGAGCTCACTACACTTCTAAAGTTGGGTGATATCGGTTACAGTCAACCAAAGACCATGCGGGTGGGTGGGTGGGGCGCACTCCAACTGGTGAGCAAGTGAGCATGTCATAGGAAAGTCATCTTCATTGCCTGCGAAGTTGTCATATATTTACTTCTATTTGAACATTCTTGGTGTACCATTTAATTTAGTCGACAATAAGTCGACGTTTTGTGTTTACACAACTAGAGAGCTTCATATGTACAGAAGAGTGCTCGGCACCCTTGTTTTATCTCGCGGCACACGAAAACTGTTTTTAAATTTTGGCGACACACTCAAACCAATTCAAGTTATCTTTTATACAAAAGGGAGTGTATCATGACATTTTATTTTCGATGTTATCATACGGGGAAATGTCCAGTTTTTGCCGTTGCACACCGGTTTCCAAGCACTACTCTTGAGGAATAATTATAAGGTACCGTACGTATAGAATGAAACGCGTCTCTTTTTGTAAAGACAGCGCACGACTTCAGTTCACCCGACACTAATGACTTAAAATAGCAAACTTTTTTATTTATGGCTTTTACTATTGTGTTGTAAACAAGTGGTATCAACACACATAAATAATATATATATATATATATATATATATATATATATATATATATATAGTTGTATATCCTGATTTGCAATGTTTGACCTAGTGATATCGTGTGCAATCTCTTATCTCAATCTGCTAAAGGTTTCATAGTTGTTTTTATTTTCCTTAGCTTGGGTTTATTTTCCATTACCTCTGCTCGTTAGTGAAGAGGTGAAGCTATTTTTAGACACGACTCCACGAATTCAGAGTACTACTCTGGTAAAAAGAAAGAGAACAAATCAATTCTCGCCACTTAAGTCTTTTGGCCTAGCTGTCACTGAACTGCATAAGTACATTTTTTTATTGTCTTTCATGTTACGTCTTATCGGTGTATCCGTTTAGATAAACAGACACATTTGTTGACTGCAAGAGGTGTGTTTGCAAATATAGAATCTTGTTGCTGTTAATGTGTTTGAAAAAGGAAAAAAAACAAGCAATTAAGCCTGTTCCATTCTAGACACAGGACGTGTTAGCGCATTTTCATGTTATGTATCAGTACGTTTGTTAGCTTTCAGTAAATATTTGTAAATTTTGGAAATGTTTATAAATTCAATTGTGTAATGCATATATCTGTAAAAAAAATATTATAAAGACGTTTCTTTATATTTGAAAAAAAAATATTTTCTCTTAAATCTAACTACAAGTGGTTTGTGGTTACTGAAATAGGACTCATAATTGAAAACATTCGAAATTGTAGTCATTTAATCGTCCGAAAACTCCGTCAATTGTTGCATAGCTCTGATACTTTCAATTTAACTCAGAACACAAGCTTACTATTTCATTTGATGAGTTTCTTAATAAATCTTGGTGAAACTACGTGCTGCAGTATTTCGCACCAAATGAATGGGTTATTGAACGTACAAGGTGTATATATAATATATAAGCCCCTTAGGAGCCCTGAAGCCCGGCCCTCAGAGGTCCTATCGCGAAATGGACTTTTGATGTACACTTGGCAGGCCAAGACCTACAAAATGATATATACATCATGGGTCTAGGACTTATGGTTGTTGAGATCTAGGGTGATGACGGACGGACGGACGGACGGACAGACAGACAGACAAAACGGGGACAATAGAGCATTTTTTTTCGAAAATGCTCTAAAAATATGCTGGTCCTCTTTCCATGCTATTCTTATGGATAATTAAACTAAGGCGGCAGTTAAATGGGTAACTTTCAAAATTAATTTCTATCGAATCTGATGTTAATAGCGGCACCGACAGGTACTCTTCCACAGGGACCCCCCTACCAATATTTCTAAAAGTCTCTGCCTAGGACCCCAAGCCAAACACATAAGAACTGATCTGGTTCCCCATATATATTAAAAAAACTCACTGAACATTGTGGACGAGATTCACCGAGTGAGTAGTACAAGGACATGAACGAGAATCACCTGAGTGAGTAGTACAAGGGCATGGTGAGCACCAGGCTACCTATTTGCTCATTACGTAACGGCTCAGTAGTCATGAAAGTCAACTGTTCCTCTGCAGGGAAATGATTATTGGGGGTACCGCCTTTCAACACAGAAGCTCTGCGCTCGGATCCCTGGCATGGTTACTTTTATGATCCGACAAGGGGTGGGTTTAGCGGGGTTTTCTATCCTGCATACCACTCAGTAATGTTTCACAGTTTGTGTTCGGTACAAGTTTACAATATCATTTGTTTACAACACCATAGTAAAAAAACCATAACATAAAGTTGGCTAACCATAAAAAAATGTAGCCCGCGAAATTAAAAAAAAAATAATCGATAAACACAAATCGTGCTGTGTCTTTAAAAAAATAAAAGGTCATAAAACTAAACATCTAGATAAAAGATTATGTTATTGTGTAGGCTTTGTTTGTTTATTCGTTGTAAATCCGCGTTTACGAGTATCTGGTTTCAGACTTTGATTTCAAATTTTCAACGTGCATTATAAGTACTTTTGTTTATAATGTGCTTTCATAGAAAAAACTGTAAGGCAGCAGTTCTCAAACTATTTACGGTTCGCGACCCACTAAGACAACAGTTTTTGGTTTCGCGACCGACCATGAAATACTTGTACTTTATTTCGCGACCCACCTGCAAAAAAGGAAAAAAAAACTACGATAAAAGAAAGAAAATTAAAGCGCCGTTGCTTCGTAGTACGACCTCCAGTAAAATAGAGCTGTAATAGTGGGTGTATAGATTCCTGGTCATTTGATTGTTAAATTAAATTTTGCTCGCGACCCCCCCTCCCCCGTGGGTCACCCAGCACTCATCCAGAACATCGTCCCCTGGATCTGGACCGACACTTTGAGATCCACTGCTTTAAGGTGTGGCCACAATTACAACATAACGATGAATGTGAGTGTGTGTGTGGGGGGGGGGGGCTGTCATTCGTGCGTGCTCGCTTCATCTCTTATCAAAATGTCATTCAATGCACAGACTGGCACACACACACTTCAATATCTGGTCTAGCTCATATTCACCTAATTCCGACCATTCTGCTCATATTTAATCCAGTTTTTAACCTATTCAACGTATCCCCATAGCCTACGAGGTCGATGTACCAACCCTTTTCATAACTCTAGTTCGGACTTCTCCGATACTTCCACTCGCCACCCATTAGCCCATTTGTTTCATCTGTTCAATTATTTACCCTGCAATCAACCACTGCCCCCCACCCCCTTTTTCCTTTCCAGCCACAGCGGCTTTACTGTAGATTTCAAAGTCGAGCCATCACCAACGAGCGAGCCACTCAATAATCCGTGAGTTAATTACATTAGCTAGGTGGTATGGAGAGGAAAGTAAGATTAAAACACTCCCTGGCGTAAATAAATAGTACCAGTAAACCAGTAGTATAATAGGGGACGGGTGGTCGTGCGGCGTAGAGCGCTCGACTGTCGACCGGAGGGTCCCGGGTTCGAATCTCAGTGAGAACCTTGGGATTTTTTTAGGTCCTGGTGATAGTCCAAGCAAGTCCACCCAGCTTTAAATGGGTACCTGACATTAAGTTGGTGGAGTAAAGGCGGCTGGGCGTTGTGCTAACCACACAACCCCTTCATATGCCGAGTTTATAGAAACAGATGAATTCTACACTTCATCTGCCCCGATGGCAGGGAACTTTACTTAAACCAGTAGTATAAATCAATGAATATGGGATTGGTAAAACAAAAGAAAAGTATTTTGTTTCACGATACCCACAGTTACCCCCTTCCCCTACTCACATCTCTCTTCCCCAGCAAAGTTAGTCAAAAATAGACTTTTTAATAAATTGTTACAAAAAAAAATGAAAAATAATTATAAAATTTGAAAAAAAAATCTCTATATATTGGACATTTTTTGATAATAAAAAAACTTTTAAAAATTTATTCGAAAAATATTTTTATAAATCAGCAAACATCATTCGTCTTTATTTTGAAAAGTTTTATGGTCTGATGTCAAGTCCTTATCATATTTACTGATCGCCTTCGACATTTTAATTACCAATGTTAAAATAAAAAGACAGTTTGTTGATTATACAATTAGGTCAGCTAATAAAACGTATTTTAATGCCATTCTTCAAATTGTTTTTTTTTATTGTTCTTTATTCAGAGTTTTATAAAAGTCCTATAATAAGGGACAGCTCATTTTTATCTTTTACAAATAAATAACTGAAATTCAAACCAAGTACCACCAGAGACGCCGACGCTGATATGAGCGACATATTGAATTAAAAACAAAACGAAAACCACAGCAACCCCAAGGCCAGAGATGATTGGTGAGCACTCGAGTCACGTGACGACGTAGTCCCAAAAAGGGCCTGCGTGAGTAATATTAAACATATGATTGGCTTGCTGGGTGATCGAATGTCTGACGCAGTGGTCCCACAGAGTTGAGATGGAGGCTTAGACCAGGGGGGGGGCATATTTGGATGAGCTTACGGATGGGGTGTTTACTTTGAACTAGTTTAGATTAATTACACTTATGATTGTATTTTCGGGCCGGATCAAACAGACCAACGTATTTCGCTTGGCCCGCGGGCCAATTTTTTTTTTTTTTACTCTCTCACTTTTTTAAATTTAAAATTATTGAAAACTTTACATAATCGACACATCGTTTGAGAGCCACCGATTCCTTTAGTGATCCAGAATATCGACATGCAGATAAACCTAATTTATCTTTTCATATTTGCGGTGTTTCAAGCGGTGGGCCACCCATCCCGCACTAAACGTTCTCACGGGTGACGCCTCTGTCCGGCTGTTTTCGTCGCACGGTTCGTGTTTGTCGTGTTGAAAGGGGGGGGGTGGGGGGCAGGCACGCCGAGAGGGGGGGCAGCAGGGGTCATTGCCAGGGCACCCGCATCTGAAAGGGGGCCCGGCCGTCCCGATTATGTCAATTTTTTCACGACTCATTGTTTATTATGGGGCCCGCATTGATGTCCTGCCCCGGGGCCCTTGTTAGCTCTCGGCGCCCCTGGGTGTGGGTGGGCGGTGATGCTTCTTCTTTTTATTAGGCGAAACAGTTCAAGAATATAGGGCAGTTGTTAGGTAGTTATTATTAATATGTCAGTAAATTTACTTCATTCAGAAAATGTCCCTTGATTAAAATTGAAAGTTAAGTGATGACTTTTTTTAAATTAAAAAAAAGTGTAAATATGTGAATGTTATATATATTTAAACTTGTAGTCATTGTATTATTCAATAAAAACAGTACCATAAAAAGGTATTATTTATGTTGGGGAGGGGGGGCGAAAGCGACCAGTGAAAGCGTGTACTGTACATGGTTTTCAAGCTTGTGTTATTGTGTGTGTGTGTGAGAGAGAGAGACTGGTTCGTGTGGAGTTTTAAAGAGTGTATTAAGTGCTTCGAGATGATTTTATTGGTTATGTATCAGTTCTATTTCTATAACTATCAAGGATTCTAAAAAGTTGTTTTCATTGAAGTATTTCAAGGCTATTTTAAGACATTAAAATGGTTTATTTGGAAATCCTGTATTAAAATTCATTATTTATGTGTGGAAGCATCTCGATTAAAACTGTCAAAAGATCGTCTCTGAATTCGAATCATTCACCAATGGGCATAGTGGTAAGTTTTCAAACACGTGGTATCTTGTGTACCTTTTTGATAATTTTCTCAAAAGTGAAAGCACACCGTTGCTTGTCTTCTCACAACACTTTTGTAACATAGATGGTATTATCTGTATATGCTGGCGATGATCTAATTATCCGTAGTTCATTGGCTTGGTCGTTAGCAATGCTGGATGGCCGTGAGTTGGCAAAGAATATGTCAGGGGGTGGTGACTTTTTTTTGTGGTGAATGAGAGCTCCATTCGTACCGTAGCTAATGGGGGCCGCATGAATGGGTCCGTAGTAGGCGTACAGTTTTTTTTCAACTAAATTTAAGGGAAGACGTTCACAAGGCATGCTGTTGACGTTCACAGGGCATGCTGAGGTGCTCACAACAAGACACTCTACACTTCTGATCGAGTGTCAAGATACTTTTAGTGTCGCCCTAGTACTTTAATCTTCACCTGCTTCCAAAATAAAAACAACATATCCCCCCCAACCTCAATATATATATATAAAACCTAAACAACTACAAAAAATCCATTAGTTGGCACTTTTCATGGCCCCCTGTGTGTGTGTGGGGGGGGGGGGGTGCCTCTCTTAATGAAAAGGTTGGCCGGGAGGATGGTAGAGGGGGGAAAATATGCATTCAGGGGAGCTGATTAAATGAGCAGTTGAGGAATGATTTCACCTTTTTGCTGCACCTCGGGAATGCATCAAGGTGAGTCTGGGTGGCAGAGAGTTCAGCAACCCCCCCCTCCACCTCCTCCTCCCATACGTCGCTCGTTGTTTGTTGCCGGTTATGTTGTCAGGAAATTCCCGTGACGATGTGGAAATCCGGCATCGCGGTCAAGGTTGACATCGCGCAGGTTGTTCTACTCTGACACCAGTTCCTTGACATACACAAGCACACACAAACGAATATATATATATATATATATATACAGCATATATATACAGCATATATATATATATTGTTACGGGCTCTTTTGGTTATGCTCTATGAACGTCTCAGGCCCTTTGGTTTATGTTATGAGTTGTGCGTTTTAATTCAAACGAAGAGATGTCAATTTAGCTTAATGTCTGTTTCACTCTTATTTGCTCACTCCTTTGTCACAACTCAAAACCCAATCAGCTCGATGCGCTGTTAGTACAACGATTTATTTACATAAATGTACATCAGAATACAACAAGTCCATAGACGAATACACATTTAAATCCACAGTAATTTGCTCTGCCTCAACTCTGACTAACTACAATTCCTGTCCCTAAAACTCTCGTCACTAGATCTCTCGTAACTATCTCTTTTTTTTTTTTTTAACGCCGCCATTGCCAGCATGGTAGGGTGTAGTGTGCCTACCACACCAGCATTGTTGACGGCGCTGATGCACGTCTGCCATGCCTACAGAGCGGCGGGGTGAGTGTGCCCGCTATCATCTGCAGGGACGGCAGAAAGATGGGTTTTAATCCTTACCCAAACTGGCCAGACGAGCAGGGTGTGTGTGCTGCCGATCGACCAGAATGGCAAGGAAAGGGGTTTTTCCTGCCACTCGAACAGAGGGGAGGGTGTAGTGTGCCTGTACCCTCAGCCCGAAATGGCAGGCTGCGCAGGTGTGCTTGAGTGGGACGGAGTGGAAGGGTGTTGTGTGCCGACCACATCCATCACCACCTGTGAATACTGCGGTCTCGGATTGTCCTCACTGACCACAGTACCACCACCCTCGCAAGTAATGGTTTTTTTTTCCTGACTAGAGATCCCCTATGATCCATCCCCCGTGGATCATAGTATGTCTCTCAGACCAGGAAGGAGAGTTCACAAAATATCATGCTTAAATATTTTGTGATACTCTCCGATTCATATCTCTCTTCTCTAACTCTCGTTCTCACTAACTAATGTCCGAATCCAGCCCTTATTTATACCCCTAAAGTCCGTGCCCTAATTACCCTAAGTACGTCACAGTCTCTTCACTATCTAATCTTTCTAGGAGCGTCACCTGGTCGTCATTGTTAACCTGCTAGACTGTCCGACGGCGCCTCCCAGTCTTCACACCTTCGCTGTCTACTATTCTATTGTTTCCCACCTCGCCCTAAGTTGTCTGTCACATTGTCACTATTATTCGTACTAATCCTAATTCTTAGATATCTACTATGTTAAAAGGTCGAAGGGGATTGTCTCTGTCTCTACATCTACTTTAGCTCGTCACATATATATATATATTTCAGACTTGGGGAGGTGCTGCATCCCAGCATGTATTTATAAAGTGTGCATTTTCGTTTCTCTCCTGACATTAAAAGTCTATATTTAAACTAAATTAAACTCAGATTGTTATTCTTGTGCTACTTTTTGAGGTTCAAAATAGAATTTTCTATTCAGAAATAGATGAAGCATTATCCAGATATAGTTCCTGAATGCATGATTTGCTCATGTCATTTTTTTAAATAAATTTTTTGTTGACATTAAATATTTAGAACTATTATAAAGATATAATTTTTTTATAATATCAAAATGGCTCAATTTATTTTCTTGGTCTGGATAGAAATTATCGTAATTAAACGTTACCATAAATGAATTGTTACATTTTTTTATTCGGTGGGTTCCAGCCAGAGCCGTAGCTCGCTGTTGTGGGGCCTCGTGCGAGTTACACTTTCGGCGCCCTTCTCCCAATCTGAAAAGTACAAAAAGGATTTAACAGCGCTCTTTCGGCGCCCCCTTCACTTGTTCGGCGCCCCTTCACCTGTTCGGCGCCCCTTCACCTGTTCGGCCCCCTGTTTGGCCGCACAACCGGCAGTACCCCTTCCAACGCTACAGTTTCCAGCCTATTCGTCTTGAGGTCGGCAACCAAGACCTCTTTATTACAAACAAAAAATAAATATAGAATCAAACAAAAAACTTTACGGATTACGACTGATACCTCCTATCTCGAGAATATCTTCTACTTAATGTCAATGTCAGGTATGGATCAGCTTTTGATCACGTTGATCGCGCTTTGTTTTCATTAAGTTTGCGTCACTACGTCTTCGAGTACAGCAAGTGTAGGAGAATATCATTCATTACTCACCAATCATTTGATTGAACTTTTAGATCGTCTTGTCACACGCTTGCCGCAAAGGTAGGGATTTGGGGGTGGGGGGGGGGGAAGAGGGAAGACAAACTGGACATTTGTCTGCGTCCAGAACCTTAGGGTATTTCTGTATTTGTGATATAAAATACTTGATGTTTGGGGTAGGTTGGGGGAAAGGGGTGGGGAGGAATCACGATTTTTCTGGCTGTTTCCCCTGTCTGACAGCTCATCAAATGAATTTTTTGTGTCTACATTCTTTATCAGCTTGTATACGTAGGTAATGTATTGTATTCACTGAGTTCATTGACAATGCTATGTTTATTTATTTTTTATTGTTTTTGTTTGGTATGAAATTAAACTTACCAAGCATGCAAATCTGTTTTTATCGAAAACACAGGGCGCTGTGCTGTGTAAAGTGCCGGAGATACAGGTGGGAAAACAAAAGGAACAGTTTATGTTATCTATTGATTCCCGTCGTTTGTTGACACACAAAAACTTTTGTCCGAATGGATCCGCAAACAACTTTTTTTTTATAAACATTTTCATTCAAATATATTATTCGCACAGATAACTTGAGCTAATATAAAGGTAGTCGTGTGGAAAAGGAATTATGCTTTCAAATATCTCTGCATAATTGTTTGACGCAGCTAGCCACAACAAAGAACATACGTGTTTTTTTTTCCCCTTGAAAAATTATCCATGCCGTTGTTTTAAAATACAGCTGATATTTTTTTTTCATACAGTGTAGAAAAGAATTATCTTTTTTTTTTTCATCGTTTATCTGCCTGTCCACCACCCATGGCACCCCACCCCCCCCCTCTCTCTCCTTGGCCGGGTACATACGCAGTCAGACCATGTTGTTGTGGGCGGAGGATATTTCAAGTGTTATCAAAGATCATCGCTTTCAATGACAGACTGGCCAGAGGAGGAGCACTGGTTCTCAATTAGCTGCCTCCCTCCCTCCCCTCCCTACCCCTTAAACACCCCCCCCCCCCCCGACGGCCCAGGAATATCATTTGTTGGACTTTTTTTTTTCGTTTGTTTCAAGTTTCAATATTTTCATTAAATGAACGAACGGTATCAATATAGCGATTAGTGTTTGGTGCAAATAGATTTCAGTGACCGACATCCTTAATAGGATGGGTCTATGGACATCCGCGTCACTATTTACTTAGTCCAAACCCCCCCCCCTCCTCTAGAATGGGGATTCACGTTATTTTTGTTGCATTCGTATGGTGCACACTTTCATTGCCAATGCTAACATCCCGCAATAAACTCCAGGTAAAAGTCTTTGAGTTTATTTTTTTTCTAACCCTGTGACCAGTTACACCTAGTAAGTTGGTGAGGCGGCGGGGGTGGGGGGGGGCGGGGCGGCAGAAACAACGTGTTAGTAAAAGTAATGTGAGTTAAAATCTGGTCAGACTGACCTTTCCGTTAATCTGATATGTCTAGAGAAACAGGTTAGCTCTGATACACACACACACACACACACACACACACACATATAGGGTGGGCCAAAAAAAGTGAGAACATCGTATAACATACGAATTTAAAAAAAAAAAAGAATTTAATTAATTGTGAAATCCTGTTCAATGTGTTATCAATGTTGCTTATCCACAACTGTTTTCTAAGTGTAGACGTCACTCCTTTATGCTACTGTCAATACATCGCTGTCCCAGATTTCTCCACTCTTTAATTATTGCCAACTTCAGCTGCTCCACTGAGGTAAATTTTCGTCTAAGGTAGACTTATTCTTGCAAAGCACCACCATATGGCATAATCTACTGGGTTTAAATCAGGACTGTTCGGTGACCACATGTATCGCTCAAGGAAGTCGCGGTAATTTTTGTCATTCTTGGGGAAAAAAAACTTACATTTTCTTTTGTAAACAATTGTCACATTTAAATCCAAAATGGAAATTGTCGAAATAATGACGTCATATATCTAAACGGGCAAGTAAGTAAATGAGTAAGCAACTTAAGATGTTATGCATACAGCTAAACAAACTTTGATATAATTATATTACTTTCTTCGCAATGTTCTCATTTTTTTGGCCCACCCTGTATATATATATATATATATATATATATATATATATATATATATATATATATGTTTTTACAATTACTACATCAGTTTGACCTTGTCTAAACTAGTGTATTTTGGGAGGGGGGTAATCTTTCAATTCTCTCGTCCATGTAATGCATGCGCTCGTAAGAGAAAGCTTTTCTGTACGTTTACACATGTATGTATGTTTTTCTAGATAATTTTATAAACGTTTTTAATTCTACACTTGTAGACTTGCGAATAAAATACACAATCTCCGCGTGTTGTCTTTATAAAATATTGATCCACTTGCATGATGTTTTTTACATGTGTCCTGATCTGAATGTCCTCACATGGTCCCCTCAGAGCAAACCAGTTTTTTTTAGGCCAATCGGTTTATCCATGTCTTCTAAATTAGACCCGTTTCATTCTTTTCACCATGGACGATAGTAAGGAAGCAGCACAAATCAACAATTCAATATGTTTATTGATGTCTTTCCAATGCACATGTTCTGTGTTTTCTATATGTCAGTTTGGGGAGGGGGGGGAGATCTATACAGCTCACAATACATGATTGATAAACGCCAAAAACAGTGGCTCAGAAGTGTTCCCCGTTAAAAATTGTATGAACAAATCAAGTTGATGAGCCAGCTGAACGTGTATTTAGAAAAACAACACCGCAACTATTGTTTGTTATTCAGAAACAAACCCGTTGAACGATCTTGACATTTCGTTTTTCCACTCATATTACGTAAACATCTATCCGTGCCATTAAGGTAATATTTTTGAAGAGATAATTAGAGATAATGCACTTGTCAACATTAATTAGTTTATTTGTTCCAAGACGACGTTTGTGAACCTAATAGTAGTACCTTGAGCCGATTAATTGGAAGAAGTGTATCGTGTAGTTGTGTTTGATAACTTGATACCAGCTTTATGATCGTGTCTGATATTTTCTAGTGATGCTTTGGTCATGAAGTTCTAAAGCACTTGGTCGTCGACCCTAGACTAAATAATAATTGTTCGTGAACCGAATAGTTCCTGTTCAGAATTGTTCGTGAACCGGAAAGTTTATGTCTTGAGTTTTTTGTGGATGGAATAGTTCGTGATCAGAGGTGGTTGTGAACCGTATAGTTTGTGGCCATAACTGTTCGTGGATTGGGTAGTTCCAGTTCAGAGTGAGTTCGTATGAAGCAAATAGTTCTATTTCAGCGTGAGTTCTTG
>JAGDYQ010000029.1:7050276-7119594 GCA_021962125.1 Bulinus truncatus | reverse complement strand
TCAAAATGTCTCAAAATGTCGATTTTTCAATTATGATAGTTTCTTGTAGAAAAATATCTCAGGAATCGTTTGGTAAAGTCAAAAATATACCTTTATATTATGTTTTATATTCAAAAAAATTCTGAAGGGGTAGGGGTACGTGTTTTTTTCTCGAGATGGGAAAAAAAACACCATTTCAAACCGGCGATTCTAAAAATGTACCGGTAGTACGGAATCGAGTCTGGTATCGTTGGAAAGCTCATCATCTTCGCTCGCTTTCTTCTGCAATCACACATTGACCTATTTAAGTCTAATGACACAAGAGAGGCTTGAATGAACTATATCACGCACTGTTCGCGTGATAATCATTGGCCCTCTTGTTGCTAGAAGCGGATTCTCGCGTAATGGATGGTTGTTGCTGGTCACGTGACTCGCGGAGGGGGCGGGGGTTTACAGCCCGCTGCACTAATTGTTGATAACTTACGCCATTGTTCCTAAGCAATGTTAATTGTTTTTAGCAGTTCATGAACTCTTTTATGGTTTAATTGAGTTTATTTTTATCTATTTCGTAATTGAAGGTAAGCTTAAGTTATGTTCTTTTTCTATTTTCCTTTTGTTTCTCTTAGTATCTTTTAAAACACGGCAAAGCAGCTCTGAATAATAATGAACATTATACCTTCGAATTTTATTATTATAAACTATAACGTACAATAGACCATCTATGAAACACCACTGTCTTCTTGATGCAATATTTATAGAGAGATATTATAATATAATAGTCCAGTTAAGATTTTTACCAGCTTTAAAAAAATAAAGCTATTAGCGAGTTACTATTACTAATTAAACATGTTTTAATCTTTTGTACCACAACAGAATAACTATGGCACTGACCAAAAAACAGAGACTGCAAAAGAAAGAAGCAAGGGCAGCAAGGAAATGGACAGCAAAGATCTGTACGGTAACTTCTCCACCTTCCCCAATACCAGTTTCTACAACAGTCTCATCAACAGCTTCTACATCTGATTCAACAACAGCTCTTACATCTGCATCATCTTCTAAGCTTTCTAGTTTTGAAGGGGTTCAGACAACACTTCCATTTAGTACATGTCTGATTCAGTTAGAATGTATTAAACTTCTTTTTTGTAATTTTTCTTGTCCTCTATGTACTATATTTGGTTGTTTTGAGGTGAATTAGAAAATCAGATAGTGCTATACAGTTAAATGTAAAAAGAAGACGGGAACAGACTAGGGAAGCAGAAAAGAGGGAGTTTCAAAGGCAGTTCGAGTTAGAAGGGGGGCCACAGTATTTATCCGGGGGTTCTAAAGACTAGTAATATTTTCTCAGTAAAAGATTTTCTCTTGGATCATAATAGTTAGTGTATAATTTTTTGTTTATATAGCTGTAATTATTATGATTCTAATTGATTTAAATGTTTAATGTGTATCTGTATGTAAATATTCCAAGTAATTAGTATATATAGTTAGTGTTTGGCATTACTGGGATGATTTTTTTTAATATTTAATGATATTTACATTTTTCATGTGTTTCTAAAACCATAATATCTTATTTTCTGCTAATGTTTATTGTGTTTGAATTGTTTATCCATATTACAATATGGCTTACTTTTACTTTCCAATCACTACATATCTTGTTTATGTCACGTACTTTGTGTAATAGAGATTTTTGACAGTTTTTTGCATTTTTCTCAAAATCGCATTTTTAAATTTTTTTTTTGCCTTTTTGACACTTTAACAAAAACTACTTAAGATATAAGCTTACAATTTTGCATGCTAATTCTTATATCTATTGTTGACAGTTCTCCAATTTTTTTTTTGGAAATATTGAATATAAAATTTTTTATAATTTTTTTTTTTACCTACCCCCCCAAAAAATGCATTTTTTTTTCGTGTACAGAAGTAAAAAATTCACAAATTATTTATTTTCCATTTTTTTAAAAATAAAAATTGGACGTTTGTTTGGAACACTTTCATTAACATTTGTGGAAAGTTGTTTTATGATATCTACAATAGATTTTGAAAATTGGTTCTTTGAAAATATGTCATAAAATTACACTTTTTTTTACCCAAAAAAGTCACATAATAAATTTTTTTATAAATTTTTTTATTTCTTTGTTCATTAATTGGTATGTTCTATGCATGTGCCAAAAATGGCTAGTGTAGCTTAAAAAATAAAAAAAATAGAAACAAAAAACTTGCAGAAACCTAAAATGGCCCATGGACCACCTTAAGAGCATAAGTGCTTAGTTAAAAATAAAAGTCTATTTAATAAATTCAAAAGAAAAAACTTGCAGTAGTATTATGCAATAATTTCTTTAACAAGAATTTTTTTTTATTTAGGTTCTTTCATTATTGAAAAAACATATTGAGAGACCTGGGTCATTTATTCTGTGGTACTGGAGAAGTAAGAGAAGACCTGCCATTTGTGTTACGTAAGTATTTTATTACGTCATCATGTATGCTGACATGGTATAATCTTATCTAAATTTCTTTGCAACTCTTTATATAAAATGATGAATGTTTTTTTTTTTAATGAATTGCAGGCATGATGGTGAAATAAAAACCTTGATTGTGCATAAAAGACCAATGACTAGTGATCCTTCTAAAGTTGATTTTTACTTCATTAACAAAGATGAAAAAACAACAAAAAATCTTAAAGAGCTTGTGGACCATCATTTAACGAGTGGGGTAAATGATTTAACCAAGAAACCTCATAAACGTATAATTTTCGGATATCCTGTCCTGCCTTGATTAAGTATTCATGCAATGAATTATGTTTTCTCATCTGTTGGTGGTAATAAGTTTGTTACTTTATTTGCTGTGTTATAGTATCCGAGCATTTCTCCGGCAACTTGATGGTAATCTTATAATTCTGTTTATTTTTCTCAGCATATTATTGTTCTTCAGAAACTGTATGCGTTATGAATTTATTTTTTTTTATTTTTCAAACTTTCAATGTTTGACTTAACATGTAGTTAAGTCCAAAGAGTATTTACTATGTTTTATGTATTAATATATGTGGAGGCGTGGCTTGTTTATAAGACATTTATATATTTCACAAAATACATACTTTTTGGATACCGTAACATTCTCATCTAAGCGAAGTAAAAAATAAAACTTTGTGCCCACTGTCCATTTACAATATAGAGAACATACATTTCATATTAATGTGTAATCCAAGTCAGTGGTTGTCTAACCTGATGACCTCACTTATTCTCAGATTTAAGTACACAGCCCCCCCCCCTCCTGTACATGTTTACAATATTAGGATCTGAGAATTCTCATTTTAGTATTAATTTATTAGTATTAAATGATTAAGCTTTTTTATTAAATTCATAAAAAGCATTTTAGTTTTTCCCACAGTAAAGTATTTTACATTTTAGTGTGGCATTGGTTCTTGCTTGTCTAAAATAAGTTCATGGGTTTAAGGTTCCAAAGGGGCATATCATCCAGGGGAAGAAAAATTTCAAGCTGAGGCTTGTACAGTGCTTTAATTGCTGAGATGGATGAAATGTTTTGTTAAAAAAAAATGTTTTTGACAACTGAATGAAAATTTTCATGACATTCTCACTCAGTGAGCTTAATGACTTAAACATTGATTCAAATATTTGATAATCAATCACTTTGTATTGAATTGCACTTTAAATATTACATCTGTTACTACATAGTGAAATTCTGGTTAAATTATTTTGAAGTTTCTGGACAGCCGTCTTTCCCAAAATCTCATCACAGGCTAGTAAGATGCATGGCTGAATAATTCTTCTCCAATCGTAAAATTCTTTTACCTCAAACATTAAAAAGGACATACATTAAAATAAAAAGAAAGGAAGATAAAAACATTGTTTTACTATGTATGATATTTTAATATCAGCATGTTGGATATTGAATAAGCCTGTGTTGAGAATTCCCTGTAAGGATAAGATAAAATCTCTTCGATCCTACAAACCACAATTGGGATGGTTTTTATGGTTCCCTTCTTTATCCCCACCAGAGCCCATAGGCAATGGTCATTGTAATGTCAGAATCTATGAGTTGAGGGCAGGCTTGCCAGGTGATTTTAATATGCTCACCAAATATGTTACGTACAAAATTCTCTAATATATATATATATATCAACGCCAACACTTGGTATATAAACACAAAGATCTAAACTTTATTGGCCTCTAAAACATAGATGAATATATATACAATAAAAGTTCTTTGTCTAATGTCTTTACGTCTACTTAAACAAATATCCTTCACACTACAAGTCTACAACTAACTCTTAGAACACTCTACACCGAACTAACTACGTCTAACTCGTATGACTGTCAGCACCTTACTAACATCAACTACTGCTATTAACTTCTTTTATTAGGTAGTGGGGGGGGGGGCCGAATACGTTGGTGCAATGTTTGGGGGGAGACGACGACGTCAGCGAAACGGTTGGGTGGAGCGAAGACGTTGAAGAAACGATTCTACACTGTATGGCGGCTGGAACCTTGACCCAGTAATGAACTGGGTGAGAGGGCAAATTCTACACGACACAGTCATGGAGATCTCTGGAGATAGAGTTGGCACTTAAGCCATGACCTTAAATATCCATTGGTGCTCACCAGAGATCGAGCCATAGACAATCGAGCACTTAACCGCATGACCATCCATACCCTAATTAAGAATGTGTGTGAAGTCCCTTTAAGGATGAAATCTTTTAGTTTCTATAAACCACTATTGAGACGGTTTTTATGGTGCACTTCTTTCATTCCCACCATATCTGATAATGCAATGGCCATGGAAGATATAGTAGGAACTTAAACCATGACCTGAAATTCCATTGGTCCTCGTCAGATTTAACCAGGGACCCTCACGTTGACAGTCGAGCGCTTTTAATTATACAGGAAAAATTTTAAATATAAAATTACCAATATAAGGCTTGTAACAAAGATAGTTATTTTTGTCTATTTGTAATGAGATTAGTTTCTTTTCTGACTTGAACTATGTATATATTTTTAAACTTTGATTGATTTGAACACTTATGTTAGAAATTGTTTTATACTCAGAATATAACTGAAAAAAAAACATTGTCATGTTTAAATTAATTGTTCAAATATTCATTTGAATATAGATAGCTTTTGAATATAAAGTATCTAATCTTGAAACTAATTTATTATCATCTGTAAGATCTGCTAAGAGAAAGATGTTATTTCATCATCATATTGTATATCATCATTTCTACATTATTTTGATGAGTATTATTTAAAAAACAAACAAAAAACTTTTTGCGAATGTAAACTTTGGAATTTATATATTTTGTACGGTTTTTTTTTTTTGTGACTGCTCTGAGTAACAGTAGTATAGGTGACTGGACAACTGAATTATCAATACTCTTGTAATTTCTTCTCAGATTCAAAATTTGAACTGAAAATGTCAACAAGAATAACTTTTTTTAGAAAGTCAAAGTTCTCTCCTAGAGCTAAACTATCATGATCCAAGTTACTGTTGCTATTATTCTATATTTAGTTAAATATGCTAGTATAAGTTGATGTTTGATGATGTATAAAAAGCTGTGGTTATTGTTTACATAATATGTGCCATAATGCAATGTTTTTGCTTTTTTTAACTTCATGTATATTCTTTTTATCTCCAATTGTTTTACTAACTTTACTAATGTTATGTACCAGCACTTGAATTAACAATTTACTTTTTCTTTTCAATTAAAAGCTTTACAGCTTATTGAAGTACTTTGTTTGGGGCCTAATGGCTTTTTTACATTACAAGTTTTGTCATAAATATTGTCTGACTGTTGAATTTTATGTTGTTTTTTTTCATGATTCAACTGTATTTTTTTCCCATTAGTCTGTGATATTAAGCAAACTACAAATATCAGCAATGAGCTGGTTTTAATGAATAAAATTAACTACCTGCTTCCAACTTTACAAAAGTGAACAAATTAGTCAAATGATTAGTATTTTATACATTATTTAAGCTTAAACTTAACCCATTCAGTGTATAAGCTCAGCAGTGTCAATTAGGTTGGTGTCATCTAGTGCAGGAAAACTCAGGGTGTCTCCCCAACACCCCGGCCTCAAGACTTCCACCATGGACATTGTGACATATTTTAAATTTTCCTGTACAATACTATAGATTAGTGGTCCCCAACCTTTGATAATTTCACTGGGGGGGGGGGAGTGGGGTTGATTGATTATATTTTTAGCTCGTTTTGATTTCACAATTTCGATTGTATTCTATAACTGCATATAAAGTGATTTAACCTTTTAATTCACTACAAGCTAAAGCAATGAGAAGCCTGAGCTTGTTTCTCTGCACTGGGGTTTAAGCCAATAACTCCAGATTGATCCGAGTGGCTTAAATTTTACGCAGTGGCAACGGTCACATCAAGACGGAGTTCGTATTTTTTTTTCCGGGTAACATCAATAGATATTGTTCCACACCCTAACCCTAATATAATTGCTGGTACCCGAAAAAAAATGCGTACTCCCGCTAACCCTGATATAATGGCGCTTGATGTAACATTGTAACCGTAGCCACTTCGTTAAATTTATTCATTTACCTAAGCTCCAGACGCTCTACATGGTGGCACCCTGTGCTGCTGCTCATGTTTTTAACTATGATCAGTTATAAAACCCGACTTGGCCGAGCTCTTTCTGCTATGAAATATAGAATAGTTCATTTTGGTGTCATCCCTTTGTTGGAGTCACCCGGTGCTGCCCGCACCCCCCCTAGTGACGCTACTGTATTAACTATTAAGAAATGTATGGGTGACAATTAATTGAATTGTTTTCTTTAAATCTTTAGGGTAAAGTTAAAACTTTAGTAAAGATATTCACTACATTTTTTAAAAAAATTCAGAAGACCGTTTGGAGGCCTTTTAGCTGCCAATCTTATAGAATGATTTCAAATATTTAAATTCTCTTCAGATATCCTTAACATCTTCAAGGGAGACAGCTCAGTGAAAATGTAATAGACAGATTATTCCTTTACTCGCTTTAAACCAAAAAAAAAATAAATCGGGGATTTCCCAACGTTTAACCGGCCTCAGACCAGTTTCTGTCGATAGGGAATTTCCGTAATACACTGGATCCTCTTCCTTAGTGCTTTATACTCCACAATTTAACGGTTTATTTTATTATTATTATTTTGCAACTTATTCATTTTATAAATACATGCACGTAGATACAGATCGCCTGATTCTACCAGGTAAGAAAAGACACATCAAATTTTTGCATTTCTTCAGATGCTCAGTTAAGAAATTTAGCTGATGAGACATTTTATGTCAGGCTCAGCGTTGGCATTATTTTGTTGTTGTTTTTTTTTAACACAAATCGTTCACAAAGATTTTTTTCGGCCTAAAAGAGCGGCCATCTTGCAAATAAAGGCATCTTTTTTCTGTATGTACATTGTCGTTCTACCTCCGGCAAATGTTATGTAATCCAGAAACTGAAATATTCATTTAATATAATTTACTAACACGAAAAAATTGAGTCAAAGATTGAACGGTTTAAAACTGAAAGAATTTTAATGCAAATTAAGTTCGCATTTTAAGGTATTATTTTATTTAAGCACGACCGATGCCGCCCCCCCCCCCCCCCCCATTATGGCAGAGTTATCGCTTTAACTAAGTTCGGTAGATGCCTCTCATGTTATGTAGCAAAATAATGTTTTTTAAAAAAATCTAGCTTTTGTAGAGATCCAGCAAATCCATTTTAAATGGTCATATTTTGGTATATAATTTTTTATTCGAATGATTGATCTCAGATTCTTAGGTAGACCCCCCCTCCCCGCCCGCAAGTGGCAAAGTGGTTAATCTACTAAAGTACATGACTCCAAGGCAGCAGGACCGGCCTTACGAATTGTGAGGCCCAATTTAACAAATGCTGGCTAGGCCCCTCTTCTAGCGTGTGACAGGAGCCATGGCCGATAGTGATGTTAAGTAAAAAAAAAGTAAAGTTCCCTTAGCCCAGTGTCCGGCAAACTTATCAGCCAAAGAGCCAAATATGAACATTACAACAATTAAAAAAAAAATTGGGAGCCAAATCTGCTTTTATTACACTAAATAAGTAGTGCATTAAATAAGTTGTATACTAATAAAACTAAATGCCAGAGCTGCACTTAAGGAGTCTAAGAGCCACATGCGGCTCCGGAGCCGCACTTTGCCGACCACTGCCTTAGCCATCGGGGCAGATGAAGTGTAGAATTCATCTGTTTCTATAACCTCGGCATATAAAGGGGTTGTGGGGTTAGCACAACGCACAGCCGCCTTTTACTTCCCCAACTTTAAGTCAGGTACCCATTTAAAGCTGGGTGGACTTGTGGGACGACTTTGAAACAAATTTCACCTGGAAAAACTCCTATGATTCTCACAGAGGATCGAACCCAGGACTCTCAGGTCGACAGTCAAGTGTGCCACCTGTCCCACGATAGTGATGTGCTAAATGTAAATTGCTGGGCCCCATGCGAGCAATCGGTCTAAGGCCGGTCCTGCTAGGTAGACTCGAACAAATCGTTTTTCTGCGGGGATTCGTTCATTACATATCATTTAAAAATGGGGGAAGTAATAGGCAGCTGATAGGGTTAGGCACGGCTCTACCAAGACACCTAATTTAAACTTGGTTGGTGCTTATAATGATTTGTCTAGGTGCACCCCATCATCATGGATTACAAGGAGTTATCTCAACGAATTCGAGAGACGTTTACTCGTCACGTGATACCAGGCAACGTCCTGCATGTGTTCAATAAGTATGACCGTTTGGTGCTGACACAGAACGACATCGTGAGTATTTATCTTTTGTGTGTGTGCGTGCGTATGTGTGTGTACATGTATTCATTGACGTAACTAGCTGGTGCCGGACTCTTTAATTACCTTCCCACCCCTGTGCCACGAAGAATTAACCACAAAACAGATGCCGCCCCTTTCGCTCCTTTCCTGGTTACGCCTCTGTATGTGTCTATGTATTTTTCTATTTGTGTGTTGTTGTTTTTTAATATTTTCCACTTGCGGTATTGTTTATATTTCCACTATGTGACTTTTTTCATATTCTCATGCTTTACAACTGAAAATTGACTTTTCGCCTTGTGCCTGAGTGGAACTAATCCAGTGAATGTCCTAGTTATAAAATAAACCAAACTAGACAGTTTTTCTTTCATACTTTCTGATCTGCTACATGACAAAATAAGACGTCTGAATTAGAATGGTTGTTCATAGTGAACTTTCAATTTCTCATTCTGAGCTGGTTGTGATTTCAAAACAATAAAAACATTTTTTTTTTAAATAGAGAACTGCTAAACTGGGTGACGCGTATTAAAAAAAAAGTTGGCATTTACCATTGTCTTGAAAGCTGTCCTATTATAAGGTTTACGGTAATTGTTTTGGCTAGTACAGTCAGGGCCGGATTTATAGACAGGCCGACTAGTCCATGTCCTAGCCCTAGGGGCCCCGCGAAATTAGGGGCCCCAAAATAATGAGTAATATACAAAAATATACAAAAATAAAAACTTAGTAATATTTTACATTTCTTAAAATGGGTCCTCAAATTTGTGTTAGCTTAGGGCCCCTAAAACTGTAAATCCGGCTCTGAGTACAATGCTAAACTACATTTCCTCTCCTGTTGCCCTGTGTCCAGTTTAGTCTTCTATGAATCAAGGGCTATAACTTCTGAAAGAAGATCTTTCGCTCCACTCTGTCCCCTGGTTTTTCATCCAAGGTTTGAATAAAGAGTAAATTTTACTCATGTTTATATCACCATTGATCAGCTACACATAGAGCAGTTCTTGGATGTTTAGAGTCCCTATAGACAGGGACTCCCAGAAATGTTTGTGGACCTCTTATTTTGAATGGGCCTTTAAGCAGTGGGGGCGGGGGGAGGGGGGTGCTAGGAGACCTAGTAAATGTACATTTCTATAACTTTCAATTTTCGTATTTACAATCATAGAAAGTACGGGTGCGAAAGAAGTTTGCGTTATTGTATAATGCATTGTTTGTTTGTTGTTATTTTTATTTTAAACTTTTCATAAGGAAAAAGTAAAAGCGTATTGTAATAACCACGGCAACACCGAGGCTGCTAATGAATTGCTGAATCGACTCATCATATATAAAGACTGGTTCAGCTGTCTTCTGAAAGTACTTCGTGATAAGGACGTCAAGTTAGGTCACGTGGCTGATGAGTTTCAACAAATATTCGAACGGTTGAAAGGTATGACCCTCATAAATGGGCGGGAAAACATTGACCTTGACATTCAGCTCTTATGCTTAGCATAAGAATCATCTTCATGTTTAGTGTAATATTTAAAACAAAATATTTGACAAAGGGTAATGTTTTAAACTATTATAACCAATTTACTTCTTTCAGAAGAATCAAATCAAGAGCTAGAGGCAGATGTCGCTGAGGTAAAAACCTTTTTTTTTTCCCCATACCATATAGCACATATAGTGCCGATACTCGATGGCTGCGGTCTACACCGGGCAACACTTACTTTACCGCCTAAGAAGGGGCGGCATTTTTTCACTACTATATAGCTCAGGGGTTGGCAATCTACGGCTCGCGAGCCGCATGCGGCTCTTTCGATGTCAAGTTGCGGCTCTTTCGATGTCAAATTGAGGCCTTCCAGTTCCATGCGCAAAAAATAATGATTATATTATTTTATATACCTAATCCTAATCAAATACCATAATATTGAAACAACAATGTTAGTGGCTCTTTAAAAACTGAGAAAATTGCAAATTATAACTTTTGGCTCTTCCGTCTGAAAAGGTTGCCGACCCCTGGTATAGCTCATGAGAATGGGTGGCAATTTTCACTACTGTATAGCTATTTGGCATGAGGATGGGGCAACATTTTCAGAGTCCACCCTTGGCGTAATGCTAGTTACACCACTGATCATAAATAAAACCAATGTTATTTATTACAATTGAATTAAAATAAGCATAAACTGTTACTTTTTAATTGTAGATGGTACCACAAGAAGAATCTAAAGTTACAAAGCATATAAAGAAAGAACCCAAAGCCCCAATGAACAGTAAGTTTGGAGAAAGTGAGAGAATATTGAAATAATCTCTACAAAACTCATTCCATGTGTCACCTTGTTAATAGTCTTTTGTTCTCATGTTAAAATATCATGGTTGGGCCTAAATATTACTTTTGTGTGTTTACTCCCAGATGAAAGTTTATTACCGTGGAATCCAAGCATGAAAGAAACCACAGGCGGGGCTCAATCTGCTTCGGAGGTAAGTATTATTTTGTTTTTAGCTCTATATTTGTATGAGTTAAGTGGTAACGGGCTTTTGATGGTGGAAACTGAGGTAACCTCCTCAAGACCTGCGCCTGTGAGGGGGCTCGCACGATATAAGTTTTTTGGTAACCTACAGATACAGCTCTGAGTTCTGCAATAGACAGTCGCACTAAACCTCACTTATTTAGCCGTAATGCTAAGGCTGCCTCTGCATACAGATATAAATTATTAGTATTATTCAAGCAAATGGACAAGAAAGGGTATAACCATTAAACAGTGGCGTCACTATGATTGGTGTCACCCGGTGCTGAAAATTTAATTCAGAATTCCCGCTAAAATTTTGCGTTGCGTAATACGTTGTACTGTTGTACAACAGTTCCTGCTCACCACTGCTACACATCGTTGAGAATAGTTTACCAACACCATAATTTCAAATCAAAACAGTAACACGCAAGGCTAGCCTTAGTAGCATAGTAACACACTCGCCAGCCTGTACTATTTAGCTGGCGGCTATGGGTAGCTATTTTCACGTCACAGCACAGTGGAGTTGGCCCGTCTATGACGATGGCAGTGATTAAGGCCGATCAAATTAATAATTTAATGTAAATATAAACAACATATTAAAAACAGATAGGTATGATACTTTCATGACAAAAGATGTGTATTTGCTAATGAATTATACAATAATACTATTTAAAATTTGGTTTATCATTTTTTGAATGATGAGTATAAAGGATTAATTATGCATCGCAAATGTAAACAGCAGACTAAGCTAATTCATTTATGCAACATGGATAATGAATGATTAATTTGTATAAAATATATACAAATTAATATTATTTAAATTGAAAAACTGTCACTTTATAAACAACGCTTCTGTACTTACGTTTAGTATTAAGCCAAGTAAATAATTTAAATGCAAACAGATCAATATTTATAAAGTTGACTCGAGTAATTACAATTACTGTAGGCAGCCATATTATTCATTAAATGCCAAGATTTTCTAGTGAATGAGGCCAACATTTGCTTACATCTTAAAAACATTACTATATGATGATTGCTCAACATATTTTTATCTCTACATTTTATCTTCGTATTAACTTAACATTTGTTTCAATTTAAATTTGTTTCAAGATATAAATACCATTTGTATAACTAATGTTATGTTTACAACCGATCATACAGTATTTTCAAATCTGAAATAAGATAATAACCTTCAATTTCAATTGATGGGAATTGAGGTGGGGCAAATACTATGTTCATACGTGGTCTATTTTAATATTTTATAACAGTAAGCCTTACAAACAAACACAGCACATCTATAATAACAAATATTATTATCGTCTATGAATAAATATACAAATGTTAGCTTTTATCATATTTTATGGTTTCTGTGATAAAAACTAACATTATATTTGAATTAAACTTCAGAATAAAAGTTACGTCATTTTACTTTTCAGCAATCTTAGTTTTTAACAATATTCAAACGTCTGTCCACATCATGTATTTCTGTTATCAACAATCAAATGTAAATATGAATTTATGATATAAGCTACTGATTATTCAGCAGTACAAATACTCTTCATGGCTTAACAGGCCTTTTTTCAAATTACGTAGTTGTGTAGGTCAGTGCTCGCACATGTGTGCTCTTATATATGTATTTGTTTCGTTAATTTTTGTTATTGCTATTGGTGCTATATTTTGTTAAATATTTTTTAAATAATATAGGTAGAGCTTTATCTAATATTTGAAAAAAAAAAAACTTTTTATCTATATCACAAGCATTAGAAAGTGAAAATAAATATGCATAAGCAGTGGCGGATTGGGTCATAAGTAGTCATAACAGAGACGCACTTTACGATGCTATAATTTGACTTTGTTAATATAATAAATAACCAAGGTAAAACTTTAGTGCCCTTCAAGTTCACAATTCAATGATACCACTACCCAGGCCCGTAGCCAGGTCAAAGTAAGCAGGGGGCACCAATACTCAGCAAGGGGGTACTTTCTCATTTTAGTTACTTTTTCTTTATTTTTTCCTCTTTTTCTTCTTTTTAAGCGGGGTGGGGGCACCTATATAGCGGGGAGGGGGCACGGCCCCCAGTGCCCCCTGGCTACGGGGCTGCTAACAACTATAGTCTTACTTGATAGCCTCTAATGCTACATTATATATATATTAAGAATGTCAAAACTTTTTTTATAAACATAAAGTTTAATAGCTTCTAACACATGAAAAAACAATAGGCCTATGTAAATAATTATGTATCAAACAAATATGATAATTACATGAAAATCGAAAGTGGGCTAGTGCGACTTTTCTACTATTGTTATATTACAAAGGTGCAGCTGCTGTAAGCAGGCCCACCGACAGAAATTTCGGGCCCCTGGGCAGGGCTGTCACGCCCCCCCCCCCCCCGTGCTGATAATAATATTTTCAAAAGTTGATTGGCCAGCTCAGTCCGTGCCCCTAAAACTCGCTGGGCCCCTGGGCATTTGCCCTACTCTCGGCGGCACTGGCTGTAAGTAGCTATAACTGTGGAACAATGTCATCGGGCAATCCAGGGATGTAATTTGTAATATTAATATCGAAATAGCCCCCACCCACCCCAAAGACTGTTAACCCAAATAACGCATGGTTAAATTACCAGAATGAGTTGAATTCCTTTTAATAATCCCCCCCCCCCCGAAAATATTAATATTTTAAATGCTGTCTTTGGGTAAGTATTATTATACCAGGCTGGACCAGGGGGGAAAAGTTCATAGTTCTGACTACAGTGCATAATCTACGTAATGTGATTCATGGCGACCAGGAGATTTATCGACTTTTTTTTTTTTAGGAAATCACGTGCTCATATACCCTATCATGTGATTTCCTCAGCTTCATGTGATTGTATGCAAATATCTGGATACTAGTTACTGTAGAAAAATTATTATTATAAAATATAGGCAAAATAATTAAATTCACACAATGTCTTGAAGGTAAATATAATCGTATTTAAGTCTTTCACATTTCTTTAATACTTTTATTATTGAAATATTGTTAACATACAATAGAAAAGTAAAACGTTTTCTTACCCCAAGGCTTCGTATCGCCAGTATCGGTCTTCACGTCTTGTCTTAATTTTTATTATTATTGATTGAAGAATAAAAAAAAACTAAGTTAACTACTTACGATGAGTTTGCTAAAATAATTGTGACGGTTATGATTATGACATGAAGTCTTTTATTAACTTTAAATACTAAATTATTACTTTTAATATTCGGAATTCTTCGCCAGGGGCCCAGGGTGTACCAAGTAAAAGTTAAATATAAAGGCGAAGGCTTTAGGCACTTTAGCAAATAGCAAAGCACACAAGTTTAAAAGATAATCATAATGATTAATGTAATAATGAACGAAATATTTTTTTTAAATATTACTAGTCATTTATTATTATTGATTCTTTAATTTATTATATCTTAGGTGATTATTCACACAGTTGTGGCAGCCAGACATGAAAACTGGAGGCTGGGAGTTTGCGAACTGAATGTTGTGTAATTTGTTCCCCCCTAAGCACAAACTGACTTTACAATGACTGAAGTTCTATTTAAAGTCATTGTCATAGGTGATCCTACTGTTGGAAAAACGTCCTTTGTGCAGAAGTATGTCAATGATTCTTTTAGGCGAGATTATAAGATGACTATAGGTGGTAAGTACATTTTAAATATTTTTTTAGTGAAATCAAAAGTATTCAGTAATTTGATATAATTGCTGTAAAAAGAAGTCATTAAGGTTATAAATTAGTAAAATAATTATTTATGTGCTTAGTCTTTTTCTGCGGAATGTTATATTTATATATGTTGTGTTATATGTAATTAGATGTTCCCTAAAAACACTGCTGTTGTAAGGCATTAAAAAAAAATAGATGGAATTCTGGTAGTGATAATTAGTCTGTACTACAACTTTTTATACATATATATTTCTGTTCAATAATTTTTGATATATGATTTGCCTAATTCATAGAAATTTTTTTAAATTTCTTTTATTCTGAACTTCTTTTAATCCTTTGACTCTACAGCCCACATAGGGCTCTGGCTTACCATACTACTACTCTCCACATTTCCAATCTATGGTCGTCTTCCTCCACTCTCTCACTCCTATGTTTTTAAGTCTTTCTCAATTTCTATCTGCATCTTTGTTTGCCCTTCTGTCTTTTCTCATTAGGTGTCGTCTTTAATATTGTCTTAGTGTCTCTGATCTTTTCCATACTTTCTACATGTCCAACCCACATCAGTCTAGTTAATTTATTTTCTGCCATTGTGTTAGATTTTTCAAATAACATATAATTCTGAGTTTTTTCTACTTCTCTATGCATCATTGTCTTTGACTGGCCCTTATATTTACCTTAATATTTTTCTTTTTCAAGTGTTTTACAAATTTTCTGCTTGCTGGCTGCTAGTTCACATTTGACTACCATAAGTTACTGCTGGTCTGATTATAGTCTTTTATATTTTTATCTTTTTCTGGAGTCATGTCTGTTCTATTTCTCTAGTCTTTGCCTGATCTCTTTCATTATATCAGGTATTTAAAGTTCTTTACCCTTTCAAAAGTTCTAATTTTGATTTTGAGTGTTTTTTTTTAATTTCCTTCCTTTTCATTTTGTCACTACAGCATGTATTGTCTTAGATTTATTGGGCGTTAAACCTGTTTTCTCTGCTGCTGTTTCAAGATCTATGAATGTTTTTAATATAACCTTGCTTTGTTTCCATATACATATTATATTAACTGCATATATATGTGAGGCACAGTAGGGGGTTCTGTTCATATGATTTCTGTTCTAATAGTCCCTGCTTTCTCATTTCTGAAGTAGTATGCTTTTGTTCCTCATTTATGACACATGATCATTTCTTGTGACTTTTTCTAAAGTTAGATTAAATAGTATGCACGAGATGAAGTCTTCTGTCCAAGACCTTGGTTTACTTTAAATTCTCCTGAGCTTTCCCCTTGTATTTTCACCTTGCTTCTTAAGATTTTTAATGTCACGTGTATTAGTATTATTAGCTTTTTGGGGATATGCAGCTCCTGAATTGCTGTGTATTTAATAATTTCTATTTATGCAGTCATATGCCATCATGAATTGGTGTAAATCTATTAGTTTTCATGGCATTTTTCAAAAATTAAAAAATCTACGTTATTTCTTTTAGTTGACTTTGCTTTGAAAGTCATCAAATGGTCCGATAAGTGCAATATAAAACTGCAGCTTTGGGATATTGCAGGTTAGTATTTTATAATTTTCATTAAATCTCTATTTGGTATTGGTAAAAATATGTACAAAAAATATATACCTATCAAAGGTGAAAATCATAATTTTTTTCCCTTAAAATTGCAGCGAAGTTGTTTTTTCTTTTAATGTTAGTTTTTTTAATAAAACCCCATGTACTAGACATGCCTTTTCTGTTAATAATTTAAGACAAGTGAGTTATGTATAGAAGTTATAGGAGTAATGGCAGAATAGTTGTCAAAATAAGTTGTCATTTTTTGGTATCTTTAGTGTTTTTCTTATTACACTCCTTTTACAATGGGTTATCTAGAAATAATTTATAGATATTTAGTACAGAATCTTGTATAAGGGACAGATGGTGGGGCAGAGTAGAATGCTTGACTGTTGACCTGAGACCCCCGGGTTAAATACTCATTGAGAACCAAGGGAAAATTTCTAGGTCCATATTTTCTAGGTGAAATGTGATTAATATTCCCTCAAGTCTACCCAGCTTTGAATGGGTACCATACTTAAGTTGGGGAAATAAAAGCAGCATGGCAATATGCTAGCAACACAATCCCTTATTGTGCCCTGGCTGCAGAAACAGATGAATTCTTCACTTCATCTGCCCCTATGGCGTATAGGTAACTTTACTTTTTTCATTATGTGTTCCTGTATGAAATCTGTTGCTTGGATTATCAAATTTAAATTAATTTAAGTAGTCTTATCAAAACCCCTTTAAACTTAGATTACTTTATTTACAATAAAAAAATTACACAATCTATGTGCTGCACAGATTGTATAAAGTTAATGTTTTCAGTATTTTATTTTTCCTGAGAAATTTCAATTGCTCTGTATTCTTTCAGGTCAAGAACGCTTCACGTCAATGACCAGAGTTTACTACAAAGATGCTCATGCTTGTCTGGTCATGTTTGATCTGACGCAGAAAAACACATTTCACAGTTGTATAAAATGGAAGAAAGATCTGGATCAAAAATGTACATTAGTCGATGGCTCACCTGTGCCTTGTCTTTTATTAGCTAATAAGGTAGCTGCAAATAGACTTCTTCTGTCCAATGTGTGTGTATGTTATATTAGTTTAAAAATTATAGATAAGATTTACTTTGATTTTTTAAATACAATTCAAAACAATGCCAGATTAATATAAAAGGGTAAAAGTTACTTTAAAAAATTATTCAGATAAATGAAAACTCATTTTATCTATAATGAGCCTTGAATCATGGAATATGAAATTTTTCTGGTTTTTCTCTCTAAATGTACTCATTTTAGTTTATGTAGGGCATTCAAATTACTCTTTCTGAAAATATTTTTAAAATATTGCTTGAACTAACCTAGTGAACACATAAACTTTCAGATTTAAGATGTTTACAAGAAGTAAAATTGTCATTGAAAACTAATAAATAGTGGTTTCTTATATTTATTTTTTGTATTTGAAACTGAAATATTTTATTCTATAATGTTATTAGTATTAAATTTATTCTTCTTAAAATGTTTCTCTAATAGAGTGATGATGTTGAAAATAGGGAGATTTCTCAGGATGAGATAGAAGAACTCTGTAGAGAACATGATTTTCTAGGATGGAGTGAGACCTCTGTAAAAGAAGGCACAATGATAGAAGAATCCATGGGGTAAGTCATAGATCAGCCTTGTTTATCTTGTTTTTTTTTTTTTATCATTTCTAAATAATTCGCATTTTTTTTTGGATCAAAACTAGTAACCTGTCAAGAAGGTTAAAAATCCTTTACATTTTTCAGTTTTTTTTTACATTTTATGAACATGGATTTTGAAACAGAAACTGTTTTAATGTATTTACAAATTGATTGAGTACAAATACTGCCCAACATAACATGAATCAATGTACTTATTTGCAATGATTTTTTTATTGTACTATAAAAGTTTTTATTGAAAAGTGTAATACAGTATAGTTCATGGGCTCATGCCCATTATACATAGTACATTGTAATATAGGTATATTGATTCCAAATATGTGTGTCCTATTAAGAACTGTGTATTCCATTTTATATATGTTTTTTAACTTGTAATGGATTGAAATTCACTCTTAATGGCTAAGAAATCAGGCTGTTAGTATGTGCATTGATAGATTTGCTATTGAAAAAAAAAGTGTGAAGATATCAATACAATTTCCACATAGCCCATCCATGATTTTTCTAATTAAACATACTAATCTATTTGAGCAGTGGTACATTTATGTGGTCACACAGTGTAAAATATAAATATTTTATGGATGCACCGCCCCTTATTTAAAGAAATTATTCTAATGAATATATCTCTATCTTTTCCTGTTTATTATGATGATGATTTATTAGCTCATTAGTTACTTTTTTGTTGGTTTACTGTATTTGTTATTAATTTTGCAGGTTCTTAATTGAGGAGATGATGGCCAAACATGCAGAATTGGAGGGATTTTCTGAGTCATACTCTGAACCCCCGTTAACTCTGAAACATACGGGAGGTAATCCACCAGGCGGACCAAAATGTTCATGCTAGTTTACTCTTTTAAAAAGATATTTATTACCTATTACTGTAAATAAAATAAAAATATTTTAGAATGTCACCAATAGTTATATTTTGTCCTTTTAATTAAAATTCAGATTGAAAGAAATGTAGAAACATGAGAATGAGTTTGTGTGTGGGGGTCTTTTTTTTTCATTATTATTTTTTGTTAGAATGTTCAAAGTTTAAAAAGTATACGTTTGTCACCTACATACATTTTGAAGCAATGCAATGAATTACAATGAGAGAAAATAACTAGTCAAAATTTCACATTGGTTTTTTTATGTGCACACTTATAATTAGTCAAATTATACTTATACATGTACTATAATTCTGGTAAATCTATAAGTTATCTAGTGAATATAGTTTACTTTTGTTTTACAAACTAAACTTTTATATTATTATTAATAGAATTAATTGATGTGAATGATTTGTTTTTAAAACAGCCGGTATTTTTAGAGAATATTTCATAACTTTTGAATTATTTAGATACAGAAATATACTTGTACATGTATTCACATACTAATTTGTATAATGACAAGATATACAAATGTAAACAACAAATGTATAAATCATAGTGTTAAATGAAATGTGCATCTGAACATCTTGATAGTTAAGAAATAAAACCAGCTCTTCAAATGTCTTATCTTTCTGCTGGTTATCATACTCTTATAACATTAATGATTGCTAATTGCTCAACACGTTTTATAATTGTGCCAATTGTCATTGCTTGACAAATCATTTCTTTGCAAGAAATAGTTTATTCGTGATGATCCAAATCCTGAAGCCAAGATGTACAACCCCTTAGAAGATATTTATATTAAGTTGTGAAATTAAATTTTGCTTAGTCTGGTTGTTATTGTTTGTTTTTACTTTTAAATTAAATCTTAATTTTTATACTTCTTTTTTTTAAGATAACTCATTTCTGAATATTGTGAATAATAACCTGTCATATCTGTTTTTTTTATATTATCTTATGCTGTAAAATTGAATCACCTTGTATTTTTTGTGGTGATTGTTGAATTTTCATTGAAACAACTACATACATATTATGTTAAATTGATGTAAATTTGATGTGAAGGTTTAAGCACAACATAGAATTAGTTTTGATTCTAATAGAAAAATCATTTTGATTTATTATAAAGCATGTACCTCTAATATATTGAACTGTAAAGTAAAAAAAAAAAACCTGTACAATTTCTTTTTATATTGAGTCAATACCTTTGTACTGGGGAATGTAATGTAAAATGACTTCCATTACAAATACATAAATTACTTAATCATCATCATTTTACCTTTTTAACATTTATTTCTCATGGAACTATACATTATGTGAAATATTTCAGCAAAATATATTCAACATTTTTTTAATGCGAAGCAGTGTCTGGCAACCACAGCATGAGGCTTGTATTGTTGAAGTATTTTGTTTCAAAAATGAAAGTGTTCAATGTAAAAATTGTTTTATCTTGTGAACCTATTATAAAAATTTCCAAGCATGTTTTTGACTTGCATAGGCCTAATATTTGTAAGTTGCAGTCAAGATACTGAAATTTTTTTTTTTCTTTTGCTCACTAAAGTGTGGTAGGCTGTGAATCAGAGCTAAACATATTGCTTTTTAGGACATTTCAATGAACTTTGGAAGCTTGCATAAGCCTTTTAAAATTTTTAATAATTTTTTTTTATTTTACTTGCGTCCAAAATTACACAAGCATTAAATATGGTTGAAAAATTGCATTGAAGAATCCTTTTCAACATTCTGTTGCATTTACATTTTTTTTATATCACATTTCTAGTTTTGCTAAATACTTTTTTTTAGCATTATCATTTTAGTTTACTACTTTCATCAGCAAATCAACTTTTTTTTGTACTTTTTATTTACATCAATCATTTAATAAATATTTCCTATCATTAATAAACAAAAAAAGCTGTTTGTAAATTTATCATTGCTAAATTAGTATTTTGTGCCTAAACTTATAAAGTCATAAGGGGTTTTTATTAATAAACAAAAAAAGCTGTTTGTAAATTTATCATTGTTAAATTAGTATTTTGTGCCTAAACTTATAAAGTCATAAGGGGTGCACAACCTGTGGTCTTTAAAAGAGAGAAATGGCAGTCGTGAAAAAAATATTTTACATTTTTTTTCATGATTATATTAATATAAATCAGTCTTGGAATTGGTCTAACTAAAATGAAATATGGAAATGGGGCCTTCCGGGGTGAAAAGGTTGTGCACATCTAATCTACATTTACCTGGGGAGGGGGGGGGGGCAGAGCTTTCAACTGCCAACTGTATGGGCCTATGTGAGTGTTTTAAGACTTTTCTAGGGTCAGAGCAATGTCCCCAAAGTCCCAACAGCTGACATTGGAGAAAATATAGATGCCTTGGCATTTTCAAGTTCCCTTAGCCCTAAAGGGTAATCAGGACAAAGTGTAGCATTTATCTTTTTATGTAGCCACAGCATATAAAGGTAAAGTGGCTAGTACAATATCCATCTGCCATATCCCCAACTTAAGTCAGGCACCCATTTTAAGCCGGGAGGTTCTTTCGCCAGAACCTGGAAAAATACCCTTGGTTCTCACCTAGGTTAAAACCTTAGTCCAGTGCTCTGTACCTTTCTACCATCCGTCCGCCCTGGAAACCGTACTAGCCATTTAGAATAGCAGGAACAGGTAAACCCGACTTCAATTTACCCTCAAGGTCTTAGTAGGCTATATAAGGGAAACTTGACATTGATTCTTAACAATACCGTAATAAAAGTGTACACTAGTGCTCCTCAACTTGTGTGCCATAGCAAAACTGAATATTGAATGCAATTATGCATGTATATCAAAGACATTGGTTAGATTTTAATTTTGAATATATTTCTTTAAAGTTATAACATCAAAGGCATTGATTACAGAGTAAATAAATAATGAGACACAATACGCAAGACAGTTAAAAAGAAGCCATAGTTTTAATGAACCTAACAAACAGGCTTTCTAAAATAGAAATAGCAAATCTAATAAAAACAGTAGCACCTAATTTTTTTTTGTTAACATTAATTATACTAAGAAATTGGCTAAAAATACTACATGTTGTTCTTTCATTTAACTGCCATTTCCACTTGGCTAATTACCGGCAAGACTATTTGAGCTCTGCCTAGAAATTTATATATATGTATTAAATCAAAATAAGCACAAAGTATGCAAGTAGCCTGAAAAAGTAATATGACGGCTTAACTTGCTTATATTCAGAACACTCTTGCAAGAGCAGGAAAAAGCAAGCATAAAAGAAAGAATAAGTGAAAATAAATGGTGTGCAATCTAAAATAATTATTTAAAATTCTGCCGATCCTATTCAAATCAGCTCGTGCCCAACACTGGTTTAGATGTTATCAAACTGGAAAGACTCACAATCTTAAACTTTTGTAAAGAAACAAGTAAACAAAAGTGTATAAATTACATAAGAATGTTCCATCATATTTCACTAAGCACATGTAATAATCTAATTATGCATCAGGTGCCATTCCAAAATGCTGTATTTAATATTCAACAAATCGAAAATTAAACACTTCAGTCTCATGACTTAATAGATATTATGCATACAATTTATCTCTTATTTGTTTGCCTTGCGCTCACTTGTCCATCTAAAAAATTACTTTTTAAGCATGATTAGGAACTGCTGGATAGCTAAGTCGATAGTGAACTCTACTTACATGCAAAAGGGTACAGAGTTCTATCAGTGGTAAAGCCCAAAAATATTCAACGCTGACTTGGAGAGGGGATGGGTGCCACAAAAAAGATGTATGAAATCACAAGAGATATATGACTGTTGATGTGTTCTTTTGTTCCCCCTAACGACCTTATTGGTTATGGGTTAAAAAAAAAAGGAACTTCTAAAAAAAAATAATCTAAATACTCATAATTTAATATTTCAATTTAAATCTTGTAATTTTATTTAGGGGATTTAGAAAATGTTTATATTAAAAAAATTCTCCAGGAATTAAGAATTTCTTTTGGCAATACTGTGGTATTATTCAATATGAATCTTAAATTCTAAGTAACTTCAGTCAACCATTAAACCTTAAGATAAATTCTTTATTATTTAACAAAGTATTTTTTTCCACCAGACTTAAGAGGGACGCTAGATGTAAAAAATGAATAAATTGGAAACTCGTATATACTGTGGCTACAATTTCATATTTTTTTTAATAATGGGACAAACCTAAAAATAGTATCAATGGAAATAAAACCCCTCTACATCCCCCCCCTAATTTACTAGTATTGTAATTCTTTGAAAATATGACAGAATGTGTTTTACAATGCTGGAAAAAAATAAGTCAGGAGAACATCAGGTTTACATAATAGTAACTGTTTATTCTTCAAAACTGTGGACTATTTCAGAAGGGGAATTCTGCATGAAAATATAGATAGTGAACTGGACTCAATTAGATTCCATCTCTTCAACATCACGCTCCTGAACAACCTCCACCATTTGTCTTCTTTGTTTGAGACAAGCTGTGAAAAAAGAAAAAGAAGATAATGATGGTCATGTTAAAACCTTATTTTAATATTAATGATTGGATGATATATAGGATTCCGGCATATATGAAACATATCAAGAGTTGTTTTATACTGATTCTTCGAGAGCACATGTACCAGTATCTATCTCAGTGTTTGGCAATAGGATTTTATCAAAGAGACAAAATTTAATTCCTTGTGGAGCGAAAGGCCTCTGCAACAACTCTCAATCATAAATGGTTTGGGGAGACATTGCTCAGCTTCTACCATGTCAGGTTGCATTGTTTCATTTCTTGTTGGCAAGACCACAAGTGGTCTACGGACGGCCAACCCTTTTTTAGCCTTGGAGGTTCTATAGCAAACCTATTCTTGTGATATATTTAGGTGGCTTCTAAAGAGAATTTCTATTTTCTTCTTGAAAGTACTTGGTTGCCTTTAGAGACAAATGTTTAAGGCTGCCTGCAATTTGTTGGTCAACTTGATGGTTTCTGTGCCATATAACAGGGCAGATTTGACATTGCTATCAAATATCAGGAGCTCATATTTTATCAGAAGGCAAGCAGAAGGGAGACAGATCCACGTCTTGCCTTACCTATTCTGGCTTCAAAGCTACCAAAGTAGTTTTAATATTGAATCGTCTTTGAACTGGCCTTTAAAAATAACTTGGCCAAAAATAAACTGAAATAATTTTTATTTGCTGGAGCCAGTACTCTATAGTTTAATACTTAGTATCATTATTTTTTTTACATTTTTTTAACATGCATTTGGTAGCCAATCCCAAATTACTCCATTGACTATTAAATGCATCTGAAGTTAATTAAAAGATACTGAAAATTGTATCAGGATTTTATCTCTTTTCTATACCAATAAACAAATTATACATCACAGACCATTATATATATCTTAAATAGATAGAAGTCTAATGTTTCATTAAAGAGTATGCACAGAGGTAGTTATGTGACAGTCAGAATCACTCACCGGCTGGAGATTTGATGAGATGTATATTCTTTTCCACTTCTCTTCTGTCTGCCTCTTTTCTGAGCTCTTTGCCTTTTTTTAATCTGATGTTTAAGGAAAAAAAAAAACAAGAGAGAAATTTACCTTGAATAACATTTTTTACCATAAATTACACAAAGTATTTTAAAAGATATAATTAAATTATTTACCTGTTGGCAATGAAAAAATTTTGTCTTCTCGCCTTAATTTCTTCTATTCTCTTCATGGCCTTTACTGTCAAGAAAAATAATAATTATATATATATAAATTCACCCCACATAATGTAATAGAGAATAAAAAAAAAAAATTATATTTTTACTTCCTTTCAACAAAATTTGTGCTAGAATGTTTAATTTATTTATACTTTAAAAGATTCAAGATATATAAATGTGTTGGTTTCAAAAATGTTATAGTAAACTAATGGCCACCTCACAGCTGCCAAGTAAAAATTTTTTTTATAATTTTCTATGAAATTTAAAAAGAGCATTTTAGTATTTTAGGTAAATGTTTACATAGTTGTGGGAGCCAGACACAAAAATTTGAGATAAAGAGTTTACAAACAGATTGCTGTAAACTTTGATCCCCTAAGCACAATAATGACTGAAGAATGTGAATGATATTAATTACAACTTAGTTTAATTATTTAATAGAGCTCCATCCATCAGTTTTTAAAACATAAAAAAATATATGAAAAGTCAGGTTCGGTACTAACATGTGTTCTGCCAAAGCTCCTTATTATATTTAACAGGTTCATTTCTTCTTTTTTCAAATTCTAAAGATGGATCCACTGTAAGCTCCTTTCCTGCCGCTTTTCTAAATGCTTTGGTCCATCTAGATTTACGAGGATTGCGTTTCTTCTGGAAAGATTTGTGGCATTTGGAACGACAAAATCTAAAAACCTGTTAAAGTAAGAAATGAAATACAAGTTATTTATCTCCAAATGTTCTAAGAGAAAGAAAATCAACAATATAATTAAAATACCCCAATTTATCCTTCTAGGAACAAATCTTTTTTTTGGGCCCACTAATACATACATTAAAATTCACAGTGACTATGTCCATGAAAGGTTTTGTGGACGAAGTTCATAAACAGGTGATGTCCAAGGAAAAATAAGCCAGCCTGGACCAGATACTTCAGGTCATCATCATAGTATATTGGTATTCAAATGTATTTACACCATGTGCTTGACTTTTTATTTCACTTTTATTAAACTGATGCTAATGTTATCACAGACAGGAGTGTAAGCAATTCATACTTACAAGAAAAAATCATATTCATAATAAATTCTTATTTGACTGCATGATTTTCGTCATTAATTAGTAAGCTTAATTTATTTAATTCGACTTTTTTCAACTAATATTTTATTTGATAAAAACGCAAAATAATATTGAACAAGTAACTAAATAGTAGGGCATAGTCAAAGGGCAAGCCACTTACTTACATCGATCAGTACAGTTACTCCAAATTTATCCTGAACATTGGACAACTAGATAATATACATGTTCTATTTTAAAGTCATAACTTTTATTTTAATGTCTCATTGTCCCCATTTAATAAACCAAAAACCATCTTTAACACTGTCTTTTGATAAATCACATTCCCAAAATTTCTACCTTACTACTTAGGCTTAGTTTTTAACTTGTGATTAACTAAAAAAAAATGAGTTTTTTCAATCTGTTTCTTACTGTCTATGAATATGATGGATACAGAGTTATTAAAAAATATATGTAATATACACCAACTTAATGATCATTTTGGGATAACATTTAATTCTTACATAAATAATGTCCCTATTTCTCCAAAGAAATGTGACTTTTCTGGTTAAAAACTATGTCAACCTAATTTGTAATAATGTTTTTCCTGACACCCCTACTAGGGCGACTAGGATCTAATATATAGTCTATATTTAGCTTAGTTTTTCTGCATCCCAAATGGTGGAATAAACATTAGGAGTTTCTTAGGCCACAACATAGGTATGTATATTCGAATATTAGTGCCTATCATTTAGGCAAAAATGTTCATGACTGATGGAGAAAAAAGTTAAATATTCAAAAAGTACTTTCAGTGCCAAACCTGCATTTTGACATGCAACACCACGACATGAGATTATGTAATTAATATTTAATGTAAAATCCCCCTCCTCCCCTACCCTAGGTACGCCTCTGAGTACTTTGGAAAGTTAAAACAGTTAAGTGCTTAATATATAAAGTCACATTAAAGTGGCTCTTTATACTAGTCTATAGACTATAGTCTATTTGAATCTGTTGCAGACTGTATTCTGTAAGAAGCAACACCCGTCTGAGTCTTTCAAAGCTGCTAAAAAATTAGCCAAAATTTCTAAAAGGTAATTTTGAAGAATCAAATTTTGCTTTTAATTTTCATTAAAAATTATTTTAGTAGTCAGTGTTTAGACTTAGTATTAGGTTAGTAGTAACGCACTAGTAGTACCGCTAGTAGTAAACTAACATTTTCAGAACGCACTTGTTAGAAGACCAGATAAACCATTATATTAGGGTATAAGGAACATGACATATATAAATTTTTTTTTTTTTTTCAGAATTTTTTTTTTTTTTTCAGAATTTTTTTTTTCAGGATTAGGGTTAGGAATAGGGTTAGGGATAGAGATAGATATCAATTTGCGCGAAAATCCCCGGAAAATTATTAGCGGGTCGCCCGTACATATTTCTAGTAGTCGACCCTCTAGATAGGTACTATGATATCCGTGCCCAAACGACCCGGAAATAGCCTTGAAAATCTCCGTATGCTACATAAGCCATGTTTGGCAACAGTTAGAACCAGTGGTACTGTGATTTTCTGAAACGCTTTAATTTACTCATTATTTTATTTTTACTTTGCCATAATTTTAAAAGAACTTATCCTTAAGTTAATCTGTGTGAATTTTTTTGTTAACTACGCCATCTTCGTTTTGAGGAATCAACATTTCAAAATAAGGTAAGATAAATTTTGCTTTTATTTTTTAATTAGGTCGCGACCCAATGTTTTTATTGATCGATCAACTGTTAATATATTCTAAATATCTTATTTAATCATTTTTATGTTGATTGACTGCTCAAAAAATTAAAAAACCGTGTTCTTGACGAGTCGCTTATTTGCCGATAAAAGTTACCTATTATCGATAACGGCAACCGCGGGCAGCGCTAATCTTAACATTAAATCCATACATAGTAATCCTTCAAAATCAATATTTTTTAACTGCCATCCTTTAACAAAGTTACGTTTTTTTAAATCTAGTATGTGTTCTGAATATAAAAACACTAATATTTTTATCCACAGTAGTATCTGGTAGAAATATATTGTGTGTTATGTCAAACTACTATAAGTAATAAGTCTAATATATCAATAAAATTATGCTATAATTTAATTTTTTAAATATTCATTGGAGCCTTATAACAGTAGTGATTTTTACTCAGGTTAAACATTTATTTCAGAAACTTTTAAAACATTAACTTCTTTTATTTTATTTTCAGGAAAATGGAAAATACAAATACTCTAAAGTTGAAGAATTTAAAGGACATGGAGAATCTTCTTGAGTCTCATAAAGATAGCAAATTCACAAATGGATTTATTTTCTACATTTTCCTGCAACTAGGAAAAAATGTTAGTAAAACAGCTGAGCATGTAGTGACAATGGCAGAAAGTAATTGCCATATTACTTCTGTAAAAAGTAAAGTATCTAGAATTAATGAACAAGTAAAGCTCTATAAAAGAAATATCCATAACAATTGGAATAACATTGTGGAGTTCTTTGATTCTGAATTCAAGTTTCCTGAAAGGAAACATACATTACCATCATTACAGCCTAAGCATCCTCCCTTCATTTCTCCTGTTAAAACCAGGATTGAAAGAGACTGCCAGTCATGCAAATATAAAAGACAGACTAACAGTGAACTGTTGGCTGTGAATAGAAAATTAAACTTCGAACGAAGATTTGAAATGAGAGAAAGGATAAGAATAAAGAATAATATTTATTAAACTGATATTCTAGTTATTTCAAAATTTAATTTATTTTTAATTTAAGGCACAACAAATTAAGACAGCTGTAAGTTTCATTGAAAGAATTGCTGCTGAGCCAGAATATTTAATCAGCACCACATTTGATGCATTTGGACGGCCTCTTATTTTAGATGACACGTTGTCTGCATTGTTAATAGTCGACAATACAAATTTTGTCCAACTCAATGAAATAATAAATCTAGTGGCCACTGCCACGTCAAATGTTTTAAATAGACAAATGTCTCGCTATTTATTTGGCGATCTTGCAGATCCAACAGAGGAACTGAAGGTCAAAGCAGCCAGTGCTCCTGCCCACAACATTTGGGCTGAACGTACATTGGGGATAATAGACTCTCTAGCACGAAGAGCCCCTAATGCCAGCATTTCTTTTCTGGATGGAAAGGCAAAATTTCAAGTGAATAAAACATTAGAATGGCTAAGCACAAAGCCCACAGATGAGCAGGATGCCATTGTTAAATTTTCGATCCAAAGAGGTGCTACAATAAGGACAATCAGTAAAGAGAGAAAAGGTCAAATGGAAGCGGCCATCTGTGACAGATTAAAAGAAAAAGGGCAGAAGAGAGACATGGTACACAGATCAAGAGTAGGCAAGGAGATAAAGTTTCTGCTCGAACAAAATGTCCCTAATTTGATGGAGCAGAAAATCTTTCTAGCTTTAAGTGCCTATCAAAAAATAAAGTAAAAGATCTCTTGGATTCAAATCCTAACAAAATTGAAGGCTCGCTTTCAGCACATCTGGAATGTGGATGGACAAGATACCCTTTTTCAAGGAAAGATTATCATGAAGTCAGCATCTCCAGGGAAAAAAATCAGGATAGCTTACTGGAAAATGCATGAAAATGAAGAGGATGCCGAAGATGTAAAACTAACTTTAGAAAGTATTTTAACAGATGCTGTTCTGAATGATTTAATTTTTTTTAACTTGAATTAATTCTATGTAATGCCCTTGCATCTTTTTCTAATCATTTCCTTTTATCATTAAATAATGATTTAGTCATAGGCTGTAAAAACACCTGTATCAATGTAATTTTTTTATGAATTGCTGGGAAACGTATGATATAAAAATTTTCACTGGTGACTTATTCTCTTTTATTGCTTTGTAAATTTGGCTCTTTCACATATCTTTTCTTATCACATGTGTGAAGTGGTTTTTCATTTAAGAATGAAATACATTTTATTTAAATCCATGATTTTATTTGGCAAAAAATTTCAGTTTTGTCAAGTGTTAAAACTTTTTTTAATATGACATACATAATTTAAATTGACTATTTATTGTTTGTATAATTGCATGCAGTAATCTTAATTATTTCTTAAAATTTGCTTTGTCATTCAACAATGAAATATGCACAATTATTTTTGCACTGAAGCATGCATCTTGGAATTTTTTAATCTATGTTTCTTTGTAAATTTAGTATTTTTATCCTTTCGCCTTGTAGTAATGATTTTTTTGTTATTCATTTTTAAACCAATATGATTTTAGTTGATTTTCATTGCAAAATGAAATGCATGCAGCCACTTATGTTTGGTGAAAATTGTAGGCTTGTATCATTTTTACTTAGTTTTTGCTGCTTTCAAGTATTTTTCATTTCTAAAATTGTATAGCACTTGTATTTGTTTTTTTTTAAGTGCCTAGACTAATATCACTTAAATATGTTTAATTGACCTTATTTTAAAAGTCAATAGGATGCTTTATCAGTGGTGAAAATTTGAGCTTGCTAGCTTAAATGGTTCAAAAGTTGTGTCAGTTTTAGTAGCCCAATCTCAAAACCCAGGCCGCAATTTTTTTTGAGTTATTCATCATATTGCCTTATAATAATGATTTTTTTTGCTAGTCATTTTTAAACCAATATGATTTTAGTTGTTTTTCATTGCAAAATGAAATGCATGCAGCCACTTATGTTTGGTGAAAATTGTAGGCTTGTACCATTTTTATTTAGTTTTTGCTGCTTTCCAGTATTTTTCATTTCTAAAATTGTATAGCACTTGTATTTGTTTTTCTTTAAGTGCATAGACTAATATCACTTAAATATGTTTAATTGACCTTATTTTATAAGTAAATAGGATCATTTATCAGTGGTGAAAATTTGAGCCTGCTAGCTTAAATGGTTCAAAAGTTATGTCAGTTTTAGTAGCCCAATCTCAAAATTCGGGCCACAATTTTCTTGACTTTTTCTATAGTAAAAAAAGGCCTGTTTTTCGGCACAAGAAATTGAATATCTCAATAACCAAAAGACATACATACTTAAACAAGGTATCATTTTAAAGCATTTTTAGAGCTCTATTGATCTATGTATGATTTGACATGTTATATACATTTTGAATTTTTTATCAAAGTACCTACTCTAGAGGGTCTCGTAACAAATGCCTTTTCCGAATCAGCATCAAAATAAACACTGATCTAATGAATAATAATTTACCAACCTTACTATCATTACGAACGAAATGGATTCCATGTCCTGGGTAAATTGGTGACGAGCAAAAGAAACATTTTTCAACCCTCATTCTTCTTAAATATTTACAATAAAGTTCTTATAAAATATCCTAAACATAACCATCCCTTGTCACCGGAAATAAAGGCCTGATAAGCCTTTACAGTGTAGGGGTAAAAAGTTTCTGAGATTTTCGTTGGTTGATTTTCATAATTTTCTTCACTAATCTATATAACAAAGTGATTCACGTTGAGTATGGGACTCAAGCTTTGTGGAAGTTCTCTGTATGGTTTATCGATATAAGACTTAGTGCTCTTATCAGAAATATTCAAAGTACTGACCAAATTAAAGAACAATTACTCAAGGCGTAAGTACCCGTACACACGTGTTTTTTTTGTAAATAGCAAATAAGAATATAACTATTATAACTATTATAAGTAGACATAAAATATACCCAAGGTACGAGTACAAGTATAATTACCCAAGATGCAAGTACAAGAACAGGTTATCCGAATACAGATACTTAGTAAAACAAGTACCAGGTAATCATATCTCCGGCTCTTTTTATGATGATAAACCAAGAGATATAGAGAGGTGAGGGGAAGAGAGAAGGAGAAAGAGAGAGAGAGAGATGGTGGTGGTGGTAAGAACTGCACCTCTCATTATAATGATTAAAAAATAAACAAAGACTTTAAAAATAAATAATATAATTTTAATAATAAAAGACAAAATCAAGGAACAAATATTTTTTTCATTGTTACATAATCAGATTTATTATGACTCAAAAACTACTTTAGTAGTGCGGCCATAGTTTGATGAGAGCGTACAGGACGTCCCCCGGGCAGTCTGTGTCGTTGACGTCACGGTGACCCCTGAGCACGTAACTGGGACTTAGCTTGCCCCGCTCCACGGCACAACTGACCAGCAGTGTTGATTCAGTTAACTGTAACTGTAACTGAAATGGCTCTAATAATTGAATAAAGTGATTTCAGTTAACTACTAACTGAAACTGTAATTGAAAAAAACATTTTAACTGTAACTGTAATACTAATAGGAAAAAAATAATAGTAATAATAATACTAACTGAAAAATGCGCTATAAAATAAAATTCTAGAGATGCGCTACAATATTACATGTATTAGGGAGCGACCGATAATCGGATCGGTATCGGACCGATATTAGCACTATGGGTTAACTATCGGACCGGCCGTTTTTTGGCTGCCGATACATTGTTTTTTTGTCACAGCAGAGTTGCATAAAAAAAAATCAGTAAATAACCCAATTCTATAACCAGATCAGACAAGATTTAAAAAAAAAAAGGAAAAAAAAACCCGTACACAGAAATTGTCACGTCTACATCAGCGATATGACCTTGAAACAATAGGATTGGCATTTCTGAATTCTACTGTATGACCTTGAATGATACAATTAGTGAACATCTGTGTGTATTTTTTTTTTGGATGGGAAGTTGGGCGGGGGGGGGTATTACGGTAGTGGAGGGTAAACAAGACTTACGTGTGGGCGAAGTGTTACAAAATATGACAGGGAAAGGGGGGAACAAGGGTTGACATACGTCATATGATTGGAACTTAATGCACGAGAAAAACACGTGTTTGGCAAGAGAAGCAGACTGACAAAAAATCTAGAGATGCGTACTTTTATGAAAGTGAGCAAAAAATTTTATTAGATAACTCAACACTGTTGTTTTGTAAAAATATTTGGTTTATATACCGGTATTTTTCATATTTTTTGATGCATACGTCTTTACTAGTGATAACTGATATAGTAACTGAAAAAATTACTAACTGTAATAGTAACTGTAAAAACAATTTAATAATTACTCTAACTGTAATAGTAACTGAAAAATATTTGAAAGGCTAACTGTAACTCTTACTGTAACTGAAAAATGGTAACTGAACCAACACTGCTGACCAGTTGCTGGACAGCCTGAATCTGGACATCAGTCGGGGATTTGTTCATGAAGTTTCCGATAAAACAGATGGCTGTTCAGTAATAAAAAGAAACACACAAAAAAGATCAGTGATAGTTTCCTAGTTTGATTACACTTTGGGTGAAAGGTTCCCAGCTTAATGCAACTAATAAAGAAATCATTTAACTTATCCAAACAACCATCCGATATTTACCCCAACCTACCAAACCGTTCCTCGCACACTTTCTCATCAATCCACCCAGTTACTCCTCATCCATCCATCCATCCATCCACCCATCCACACATCCATCCATCCATCCATCCCTCTACTACCTCACACGATGCATCACATACTCAGTGGACTAATATTGGATGAGGCAGCAGAAAAATTGAGTGCTTGGAAAAGGATGATATCGTGAGTTAGAGTCCCAGGTGCGATCCCGGTGCGCTCGCCATTAAATCCGCAACTGCACACACCCATCAATCCTCACACACCCTCCAGTCCTCACACACCCATCAGTCCTCACACACCCACCAGTCCTCACACACCCACCAGTCCTCACACACCCATCAATCCTCACACACCCACCAGTCCTCACACACCCATTAGTCCTCACACACCCACCAGTAATCACACACCCATCAATCCTCACACACCCACCAGTCCTCACACACACATTAGTCCTCACACACCCACCAGTCCTCACACACCCACCAGTCCTCACACACCCATTAGTCCTCACACACACACCAGTCCTCACACACCCACCAGACCTCACACACCCACCCACCAGTCCTCACACACCCATCAGTCCTCACACACCCACCAGTCCTCACACACCCACCAGTCCTCACACACCCATTAATCCTCACACACCAATTAATCCTCACACACCCATTAGTCCTCACACACCCACCAGTCCTCACACCCCCACCAGCCCTCACACACCCACCCACCAGTCCTCACACACCCACCAGTCCTCACACACCCACCAGACCTCACAAACCCACCAGTCCTCACACACCCACCAGTCCTCACACACCCACCAGTCCTCACACACCAATTAATCCTCACACACCCATTAGTCCTCACACACCCACCAGTCCTCACACCCCCACCAGTCCTCACACACCCACCCACCAGTCCTCACCCACCCACCAGTCCTCACACACCCACCAGTCCTCACACACCCACCAGTCCTCACACACCCACCAGTCCTCACACACCCATCAATCCTCACACACCCACCAGACCTCACACACCCACCCACCAGTCCTCACACACCCACCAGTCCTCACACCCCCACCAGTCCTCACACACCCACCAGTCCTCACACACCCATTAATCCTCACACACCCACCAGTCCTCACACACCCACCAGTCCTCACACACCCATCAGTCCTCACCAGTGCTAGATTTAAGAAAAAACCAGTGCCGGGCATGAAAAAAAAATTCGTCAGAGCCGGGGATAAATTTCTATGGTTTTATCCCCGGCAGGCATATATTAGCTAAAGCAGAACCGGGGATGACAGTTCTCAGTGCCGGGGATATCCCCGGCGGTAAATCGAGCCCTGGTCCTCACACACCCATCAGTCTTAACCCATCCAACCAATCTTCTACCAACTAACCTAGTCATGGGCAAACTATCAAACTATCACCCGTTCGCTCGTTTACACCCAATGACGTTTACATTAAAATTATATTATTACACATAACCACTAATTTTTTTTTTCATTTTGGTCCGGCTTTAATGTCAACTTTAAGAATCCAATGTGGCCCTCGGTTCAAAAAGTTTGCCTACTCCCGAACTAGCCCATCCATCCTCCGACTACTCCATCAATCCACACCCTCTCCATAAGCCGACCCCGCTACCCCACACATCATGTATATGTTTACCACTCATCACTCAAACACCATTAAATCTATTTATTGTTATATATGAGTTCTAACAATATCACAGCCAATTTATATATTGCGTATTTATATTTTTTTCCTTTTTTTATTTTTTAAATGTGTCAGTTTAAACCAAGACGTTAAATAAAAAAAAAAAAGACTTGCCATAGCCAACTGAGTTGTATCCTTGAGTGTGGGCCCCGACCTTGTCCCAGCCGCGGCCCTCAAAGACAGAGCCGTCACCACCGACTAGGAAACTGTAGCCAATGTCATTCCAACCTAACATTCCAACAGACAGAAATGTCAATGTGACTCAGCGTACAACATATGAATCGATCTAGGTCAGTGTTTCCTAAACTTTTGATATCTGTAACCATAGATATATAGACTAGATCGCTTATGCTTATTTAACAGAGACCGAAAAAGTGTTTTATGTGCGGACCCTAACTTCAAAAAGAGAAGAGTAAATTTCTTTATTTTTTTTTGCTATTTGTTTATGCAATCTATGCGTACTTTCGTACTACGTCATCATAGTTGCAAAGAATTTGTAAAAATAAAAAGGTTATACTCATTGTATTCGGGGACCGACCATATAACACGTTTACATAGCCCGTAAGCGATCTAGTCTTATATATCTATGTCTGTAACCCCCCTTTATTATTTTCGTAAAGTAGAGAACCCCTTATAACAATAAAACAAACTTGCATATTGTTTTTTTACGGTCATAGTTTCTCTTCGTTTCATTGTTTTCGCTTGAGTCATGCATGTTCTCAGCCAGGTGCAGCGCGTACCCCTCCCCCCCGGGGGGTCAATCTCTTTGCGTACCCATGGGCAGTGGCGCCGAGAGCCAACACGGGCCCCAGGGCAAGACATCATTGCGGGCCCCTTAATAAACAATAAATCGTGAAAAAAATTGACATGGTCGGGGCGGCCGGGCCCCCTTACAGATGCGAGCCCCCTGGCAATGACCCCCCCCCTGCTCCCCCCCCCCCTCGGCGTGCCTGCCCATGGGGGTAAGCGTACCACACTTTGGGAAACACTGATATAGATTAGATTATTGAAAAATGGCAAGTGTAGTTCATACAGAATATGTAAATATCTTGATGCGTTTGGATAATTTTGGAATGATTCGTCAATATTAGTTTAAAGAATTTATATTTTGCTGATGTGTAGAAAATTTACCCAACAGACTATTCTCTTGAGTTCCATGATGTTTCCATATCTTATAAGAGGCGACCTAAGCAGTTTGCATGACCTGGGGGTGAGTGCCCATGCGGGGTATAGAACAAACGTTTAGTTTTTGTTACAGTTATGTACAAAAAAAAACAAAACAACAACTGCAAGCGCGGGCCCGCTACGCAGGTGCGGGGCCTGGGCCCGGCCTGAGGCAGTAGCCCAGTTGCCACCCCCTTAGGCCACTGGTCATCTAATTTTGACTAGATTATCATAGGGATACTGTACAATATAACTATAACAAAAGTAGAAAAGGTAAATGGGCATCAGCCATTGTTACGGTATTACGGGTCTCGGGCACATCTTTTTTTGCTGGGGCCCCTTACAACGACCTCTCAGAAGATTTAAACATACATGATCAATTAAGACCCGACCCTCCATAACCAAGTGTCCTCTCTTCCCCATCCACAGCAACTGCCCAGTCGGGACGAATCGTTAAGACATCCCCCTCCCTCACCTCCGTATAACCGCTCATTGGAAACAGTCAAACTTTACTACAACTGTCTTATAAGGTTAAAAGTTTCTCAAATTAACTTATTTAAAGCCTCGTACAACAAGATTACCTAATCCGTTATTACGGATAGGCAAACTAGACTACCGACTAGCCGCCGCCCCCCCCGGCCATTGACCAAAGGGCCACCTTTCCAGTATTAATTCTAATTCAATCCCATACTAAGCGGGCCTCGGCAGTTATTTTTTTGCTTAAGGCCCCTAATATCTCTGTCAATGGGGTCCCTAATACATAAGGACAACCCTGTTGGTTACCCCACTCTGATAACTATAATTTAAACAAGTCAAATTGACCTATTTATTTTTCGACTGTTTTATTTTTTTTTTTTGGAATATTGTCCCGAGTTTTAAAAAAAAATGTACTGACTGACCTCTGGTGTCCATGTGAAAGTTCTGAAAGCCCCTGACCTCTGCGGCACAGGTAGACTGGCTGAAGCACTCGCTGCTCTCGGCGTGGTGGATGAACATGTAATGGACTGGGTTGGTCAGGTAGGACACTCCCTTGGGTGCCCTGGCGCCCCACTCGCTGCGAGAAATGTTGGAGCGGCGGGGGGTAACCCACGAGTGGCGGCGTCGTGGCCAGCACATCTCTTGACATCTTGTTTGATGAACGATCGGTCAAGCTGACCCCAAACGTACTATACATTTTGCCATAGAAGAAAATATTTCAAAATAGTCAATTAGAGTTAGCAAAAAGACAGTATCTTTCTAGTCTAAACTTTATTTTTACTGAGATGTGGATGAGGACCGGGGGCCAGAAGAAAACACCGGGCCCCTTAAAAAATAGAAACATTAAGACTGGTATAAAATATGGCTTTGTGGGGCCATTCACGGGGCACCGGCTGCGTACCCCCGATGCACCCTCCGTCAAATCCGCCTCGTTCATCATGTACATGTATATTCATGTATTGCTATCTAACGTACCTTGCACGTTATACATTTAATAGGCAAATTAATGTCTAAAACAATGATTCCTAAAATAAGCATGTGGTAAGCATGCCATTAGCCGCTTGGATCACTTCATAAACAATACTTACATATGCGCATGATATGGCAGCTATATTCATGAAGCTTAAAGACAAATAAGTCTAATGGATATTTTATATTAATACGCTCTTCGAAGCGATGCTAAATGTGTTTTCTCATAGGTAAGAAGTATAAGGGTACATATACTGTATTCACATGTCGTAAAAAATTACCTTATCAGCATAGTTTATCTCGTACCACACATTCCCTTCAACGGTGACATTTTTCCCTGTGAGCGAGCCGCATTCACCAGGGGGAATGGTCGTAACAGCATTAGCCGATGTACCTGCTGGGGGGAAATGAGAATGTATGCCATATCAATTATTATATTGAATTAAATGAACACTCTGGTGGTTTACGGTTTAAAAATGTTCATTTTGAGAATAACTACATGAGTTTTAAATTTATTTAGTTATTTCCGTGTTTTAAAAAGTGAAAATATTTTCCCTTCATAATATATTTTAAAGATCAGAAACCGTTTTTTTTATAAACATAAAAACTAATCAGTTGATTAAGCATCAACCCCCAGTTGATAAAAGGGCTAAATTCAGTATTAGTTTATATTTAAATATAGTGCTAGGGCCCCAGAATAATTTAAAAAGGCTCTGGTAAAGATGATCTGTGGTGGAAAAGCTAGTTACATTATAGCTCTTATGTGCTGTTTTGTTAGATGACGGGTTGGCATTGGTGTGTGTGTGAAGTCCCTGTAAGGATGAGATGAAATCTCTTAGATCTTATAAACCACTAATGGGACGGTTTTCATGGTGCCATTCTTTCATCCCCACCATAACCGATAGTGCAATTGCCATGGAGGCACCACGGGAGACATATCGGGAACTTGAGCCAATATCTGGTGTTGGTGTCTAGTACTGTTTGGTTAACAAGGACTCGAGTAGGCGTTATACGGCTGATTGACATGGTTCAGGTCAGGTCACGAGTTTGAATTTCCAACGACATTTGAGCCACTGTGCGTTGAGCACTTGTGATTAATTGAATTAATCCAGCGAGTAACACAGAAACATACTTCTAATACCCAATTTCGGGGGTTGGGGCTTCTGAATTCTGGTAGACACTTTGGGGTTGAGACTTTTTTGTTTTGGTTACCAATCTCTATGTTGGCTTCTGTTTCGCCCCCCCCCCAAGCCTCTTTCTGTATTGATTTCTGTGTTGAGTATTATGGAGAAGGCTTTCTTTACCCCCCCCCCCCTTCATCTTTGACACTCTGTTGTGTTAATGCATTGGAGGAGTAGGAATTGATGTTGAAGTTTATAAACAAAGTCCCAGATCTAGCAAAGATAACTAAAAGATATATATATATATATATATATATATATATATATATATAAGCCTATATATATATATATATATATATATATATATATATATATATATATATATCCTATATATATATATATATATATATATATATATATATATTAGAAAACATTCTAAAATATAATTGTGCGTGTTTTAATATATAAATTAAGTGTAAACATCACCCTCACTTCTGGCTTTAGTAATGCTGGTAGTGCACACACAGTCGCCATCAACAAAATTTCCATCCACCACATGACCAATGATCACAGAAATACACAATATGACCGACTTGAACACTGTGGACAACATTTTCTTTTTCTCCTCTTTCAAACCTTGCTGCAGTCTATAGTAACTATAGTAGGATTTCTATAATTAGTAATTAATTAGAATAAAGATAAACTTAACTTTAAATTTAAAAAAAAGTTATTAGAATTATTATAATCTATAGTCTTTTAAAATGAAAGAAAATGTAAGACAAGAGAACTGTTAAGAATACACGAGAAATGATAAGAACATAAACTCTGCATTTTATTTTTTCATTTTGAAATGCTAGTAACTGGATACGCTAAATGGAGCAAACGCAACTAGAGGACACACACACACACACTCTATTAGCGCATACAGACTATGTATGTATACACATATAAGCGTATGTTTCAAAGCTAGATGGAGCTTATGCAACAAGAGGACACACATACACACACACATACGATTTGCGTACACAGACTATGCATGTACAAACATATAAACGTATGTCCCAAAGCTAGATAGAGCTTATGCAACAAGAGGACACACATACACACACATACGATTCGCGTACACAGACTATGTATGCATGGGAATCGCTAGGAATTTTTCCAGGGGGGGGGGCAAAAATTTTCCAGGGGGGGGGGCAAATAACAATTTTATGACATTTTTTTAAATGTAAGGGGTGGGGGAGCAAATGCCCCCCTCTTAAATGACATTTTTTCAAAATGTGGGGGGGGGGGGCAAATGCCCCCCTTGCCCCCCATGAATACGCCCATGTATGTATGTACACACATATTAGCGTATGACCTAGAGGCCAATATAAAGACGGAGCGCCGGGTGGGCGCCTGGGGGTCTAACTCGCGGGGGCGCTAAAAAAAAAAAGACCAAATTTATACGAATTAAATATGCAAATCCATTTTTCGATGTTATAACTTTTTTTTTTAAAGTATCTAGTATTTTCTCAACAGACATTGGTTCGCTGCTGATATGTATGCAGTAGCGCCATTTCACCAAAATGTTGGGGGGGGGGCATTAAAATGTTGGGGGGAGGGGGAAATAAAGGGATAGCGTCTAGTTTTCATTTTTCCATCAATTAAGTCATCAAAATCCATTGATTTAACCAATTGATTTAATTATTTTAAGAATCTTGGGGGGGGGGGGGTCAAGCCCCCCCCCCAAATGACGCCACTGTATGTCTGACTTTTATTTTGACGTTAACTTTTAAGAAGATCTTACAACAGACTTACGATAAATAACATGTACCTATGGACTAAACATCTAAATATGTGTGTTTGCGTATGTTTAAGTGTTTGTGTGTGTTTTTAGGAAGGACCGGATTAAATTAACTAAAATTAGTAAAAAAAAAAAGAAATTCTTTGTGATAATGTAAAATAAAATTTGAATAAGCGAGCTATTGGGTAGAGGTGGGAATACATGACAAAAACCAAATAACAGCAACAACTAAATATATCCCTGTCTAATATATACAGCCAGGTTTATACATACATGTACTGAATTACAAAAAAATCACAAAACTTTCGTATTATTTAAAACAAAAAATGAAAATTACACTCAGTTTATCTTGTTTTTGCCATCACTAAGAAAAATTCTGGCAATAAAATAACGAGCTCTTTTGAAATAAAAAATTAATAAATTAGTATTTTTCTGGCAAAAGTCTGCTTGAAGTAAACGGTAAGGTTAAAAAACAATTCAATTTTTGTTTTATAAATTCGTTAAAAAAACTTTTTTCAAATCTTATTTGGTTAAAACATAAACAAATTATCAGTATGGAAAAATGACAACTATTTCATTTAATTAAGATGTACTACGTTATGTTCTAAGAGTGAAAATTATGCCAATTCTTTCGACAACTGCGATGGAATCTACCATTCATCAGTACTAGAATTTACAATATTTTTTTTAAGCAAACTTGATCCAAAATCCATTGCTTTGAATCAACACGTAAGGCATGTAAGAGATATATAACAGAAAAAAAGATTAAATCAATGTCTTCTGTTGACTATCTTTGTCAAATATGGTCAATCGAGTCCTTTTTATGTCTGCCAGGAAATGATAAATCAGGCTTAATGTGGTTTTAAACACTGTACACTGTACAGTTTCACTACTGATAAGGCTTTCAACTTTTTGTATGTCAGTGTTTTTTCTTATTAATATGATAATTAAAACTTTCAGCACAGTATTCCACATCTTGATGCATACGTACATTTAACTTGTGTGTCTAAAAAGTTAATCCAATTCAGTTTTTCAAATTTTTTTTCCTTGTAAATATTCCAGGGACTTTATTTTTGTCAATTATTTATGCCCATTGATCTTTCCAACTTTGCTAAAAATACATAAGCAAAACTATTGTAAGAGATTATTAATTAATTTATGTCACAGTATTCTTTCCAATTTTTGTTTTCAAATTACGTTATTTAAAGAGTTTAAATTTTATTTTATTTTCGAAATACTTTCAAAATGTTACTAATCATGTAAAAAAAAGGATGTGAACATTATTTTGTCATTGCTGAGTCTTTGCGGCAATAAAGGTAAACAAAAATCAATAAATGATATATTGAGTACTGGAACACGACTGGGATGTGTGTGCCTCTGGTGATTATAGCTTGTAAACCCCCCCCCCCCCCCCAAACTGCCTTATCAGAAAATATACAGTTGCAGTTCCAAAGAAAAACTTCAAACAAAACAACGATCAAACCTCAGACGGCTGTAATCATTGTTCAAACAAAGTGGGTTGACCCAAGGCCATCTTGAACTAAGCCGTGGTTGACTCCACTCAGAGAATAACGTGCCATTTTGTAACAACCGAAGTGATACAATTATTATGACATTTTGTAACAACCGAAGTGATACAATTATTATGACATTTTGTTGTAACAACCAAAGTGAAACATTTATTATTTCATGGTGAAACAAACAACGTCAACCCATCATGGTTTGTTTCTTCTTCCTGGAGTCGTATTGGTGGTATACAATAGTTACAATAGTTTTCATGCCAGCCAAATGCGTAAACATTTACGAACTTTTTTCTTTGTCTTGCACATATTATTTCGTAACCATTACTAGTATGTGATTTTCAAAAGCAAGATGTCTACGCAATATATAGACACCCAAAACATGCATTCTCCATTTATTTTGGGGTGAAGGTGGGTGTTATAGGGCACCATCACTGTCAATTTACACCCCCCCCCCAACACACAGACACCCTTACATCCTTTTTTTTTTCATGTCATGGACAAACGGCAGCTGTTAAAAGCATTTCATCCTGTTTGCTGTTTATTAATTCACTGTTATCACCATCGTTACATCGTGTTATCTTCAGTATCAACATCTTATAGCTCAACTGCACCCTCCCCATGAATCCCTCCCATCTACAACTCTAATCTCTCTGTAGAGAGCCCGCCATCTGAACTTTTTATTTACTGGCTAGTCTTCTGTTGGATTAACGGCGAGAAGGAGGAAATGGGAATCGGAGGGGGTCAGCGAATGAAGGAGAGATGAAGAGAGAGAGAGAGAGAGAAAAAGAGAGAGAGAGAGAGAGAGAGAGGGAGGGAGGGAGGGGGGTAGAGGGAGGGAGGAAGTGAGAGAGAGAGAGAGAGAGACCAGTAATGCCGCCACTGAGTCGCTTTTCCAAGAGGGGAGTCTCACTGATTGGTCATTTAGGGAGGAGGAAAATCCCTCGTCTACCTCTGTTGTTTTTCTTCTTCTTGACTCTCGATGTAGTGTGGCAGTTATGGTTAAAACAACAACAACAACAATAACTTATACCAACACTTTTGAGCTCAGCTGATTGAACGATGCTGCGTACGGCTGACGTTTAACTTTGCTGTTGTGCTTATTGTCTTCTTCAATGTCGTGTCATGGACTGGAAGCCCTGGCTTGTGGTCTGGTTGACAGATGTTTGAAAAAATTAGCTCCCCTGTCATAGCAGCAGGTCACGTGAGTTCTATTTTCATTGTGCCGACCACATATCGACTGACCTCTTTAGAATTATAGATTGATAATCACCAGTGGCCACGTGTACTATTAGCGTTGACTTGATTACACCCCCCCCCCAGCAGTTGTGCAATGGAAAACTAAAAACTATAACTGGGCGGCGTAAGCTCTGAAAACACCGTAATTGGATTGTTCTCAACACTTTGTGTTGTGCTAAAGCTAGGCGAACTTTGCTACTCATTACCCCAGACAGAGCCTGTCTTATCGATAGGCATACTAGGCAGATGCCTTGGTCAGAGAATTATTTTCTGTCAACAAAACAAAACAAAACAAACAAACCATGTCCTATAAGGTCTTGCCACTTTTAGAGGTGATTACTAAAAGAAATGCGAACTGCTTGTTTCACATTCTGGCATGTCTACATAGAAAATAGTCAGGCTTTTTTCCCCAGGGAAGGTCAAACTAAGCGCCTGTCATGGGCCCCGAATCACAATAACTAACCCGTGGGAGTCGTAGATGCCCCAGGTAGGTATCAAAGATTATTGGGGGGGGGCAAAATATGCATGTTTTTTTTTGGCATTGGATTCCCCCAATCTACATTAGCGTAGCGACCCCCCCGCCCCCAATATACAATTGCTTTACCCCCCCCCCCCCAAATAACATAACAGCTGTGACCCAGACGCAGGGTCAAATTTTATTTTATCCATGATTTATATTTTTTTCTTGTCGTTAACTTCTTTTGTTTAATTTTTTAAACACTTTTATTTCTGTCTGTATAGTCTTTTTTACGCACAATAGTTTTACCTTGACCCCAATTAGGGCGTATTTTAACCCCCTGTTTGCCGACTCCTGAGCTGTCCGTTTAATAGGTCCGTCTTTAAAGAATAAAGCATTACCGATCAAAACCTGAAAGCGAAAGCCAGTTATTAATAAGAAAGTTAATAGCCCATTAGCTAAGCTTCTTGAATTTCCTTCACTTTCTTTCATTTGAACACCACAGAAACACAAGACTTGTTAAATTTAAAAAAGAAAGTAGATCTATTGCCTTTCTGCTTAAACTGGGTATGCACTTGACTTTGTTTCACAAGCTGAGCACTCCGTAAAGTGGAAGTGTTGAGTCATTGTCTATTCATGCTATCAGAAGAAGACTCGGTTTAATTGTATTTTAATGCATTGGTTCTAAAACTTTAGCGATTCCGCGACCCACTAAGAAACTTGATCACTTCCGGCGACCAACCTATTCAGAAAGAAAAACGAAGTCAAAAGATTGAAAAGCTAAAAAATAAGAGTATGTATTCTCAATCTAGTCATTTTTACCCACTTTAAATCAGCTCATGAGTCACAAGTGGGTCGCGACTCACATTTTGAGAGCCTTTTTTTGTAATGTATTGCTTTTTGTCTTTCATGGCGGGGCTTTTTGTATCTTTCTTAATAAACGATAACCCGATGCCATTTGCTATTACCGGTAGTTAGGTTGTGGGGGAAAAAAAATATTCATTCTTGTTATAAGCATGGCTTAGTTTACTTTTCGGTTGTTTTTTTTAGTTCCACTGCTTTTCCATTAAACATTTTTTTTTAATATCAAGAAAGTCCTTATCAGCTTGAATAGTTCGAATCTGATGATTTCACTATGTGTTTCGACCTGCATTCCAGTATATGCAGAAACCATGGAAATCTAGATATCCATGGCAGAAACGTACCACCATACACTGCTGTATACTGTTATTCAGTGTAAAAAGTTCCCTTAGCCCTACTGGGCCATCGGGGAAGATGAAGTGTAGAATTCATCTGTTTCTATAACCTCGGCATATGTAGGGATTGTGTGGTTACTGGCTAGCACAACGCCCAGCCGCCTTTACTTCCCCAACTTAAGCCAGGCACCCATTTAAAGCTGGGTGGACTTGTGGGACGACTTTGCACTAAATAACACCTGGAAAAATCCCATGGTTCTCAGCGAGGATCAAACCCATGACTCTCAGGTCGACAGTCGAGTATCTACACCACCCGGCCATCCGTCCCACGCTGTTCAGTGTAGTGTAAGGTTTTACTCTGCCGTACACACTGCTTTACACTAATATGCATTAACATTTTTTTTACTATACTCTGCAATATACTGTCATTAAATGCTATACACTGTTTTATACTGCTATACATTGCTGTATACTAATACTTGTATATGCTACTTTACACTACTTTATACACTATAAACTGCTGGTCAGTGGTCACTGCTATGTCCTGATAAAAAAAAACTATATACCGGTGTATACTGCTATGTACCATTGTGCACATCAATATACCGAAATACGCTGCTGCATACTGACCTATATTACATATACTTAAATGCACTATTATATACTGTTATACACTGCTATGTACTGCTATACACTGATACATACTGCTAAACACTCCTGTATTCCGTTATACGACGAGAGAGGGTATTATTACCAGCCTCCTTATGTTGCATTTCAATTAGTTTTAGTTTCCAGTAAATGTGGTTTACTTAATAAGTGCTGACGATCTTCTTGGTGACAGAAATCAGAAAGTCGAGTCTCTAACTCGGATATGGGTAAAGTGAAGAAGTAATCGTAGTCATTATAGAGATATGGTCATAGTCATTATAGAGACATGGTCATAGTCAATATAGAGACATGATCATAGTCATTATAGAGACATGGTCATAGTCATTACATGAAACATATCAGAAATGAAGACTGATTTAATTTGGTTAATATCCGAGCACATATATTTACGCAATGAAAACATAAGTTATTTATGACAAGGACCGCGTAGAACCAAGGTTCAAACCGGGCAAAACACCTGGGCGGCAAAATATCAGGGGCGACAAAATCTTTCTTTAGATTAGAAGACAGTTTTTTTTTTATAAAAAGATTAAAAAAAAATAAAATGCCAAATCAATGCGGAGGGGATGGCAAAATACTTTTTTGCACCCGGGCGTCTGATATATTTAGCGCGGCACCGATGGGGATAATAATCGCCGAGTCCAGCAAATGAAATAGAGACATCGGCTGTTAGGACACGATGATTTTTGTTTTTGTTTTTCTGGGGGCTGGTAACTGAGCCAGTTTGTTTATGAGATCGGCTTGAACTTTGACTCAACGCTGGTGATTCCCCCCTGGCTAACCTGCGCACGAACACAACAACAAGCGTTGCCTGTTTACTGCTGATACAGGCTGAAATTGAAAGAATTGCTACTTATTTGTACTGATTGTTACGTCACCATTCCCACCTCCCACCCCAAGCGGTACCATGCAGCGTTTACGTCACAGAGGGACAATAAAACAAACCTCGTAGAACAGTGGTTCTCAAGGCTCCTGCGATTCGCTACGCTGTAAGAAATCTTTTTCGGGTTTACGCGACCGACCTGCATGAAAGAAAAGAAAAAAAAGGGTACAAGAAATAAAAAAAAAATAATTAACTGTACAGGTTTATTTGTTAACAATTTTAGTGACACACTTCTAATGAGTTTTCAACTTATCAGTTGTCCACACCTCACACTTCAAAGAACCATTGTCTTGCAGGAATGGAATCTCTCTCTCTCTGCCCCCCCCCTTTCTTCCTCTCTCTCTCTCTCTCTCTCTCTTTCTCTCTCTCTCAGTAGTCCCAATTGAACACAATACCTGACACTTGGTGCTGATAGCTTATCTTTGGCCGCTGGTGCTAGTGTCAGATTCACTTGCAGTCATCGAACAGAAATACCTCCAGCACGTGTACGGTCTCGTCTGTTTATTGTTTTCTGTGTGCACCGACAACAACAAAAAAAGAATGCACAACACAGCAATGATGATAACCCCCTCCCCCCCAAACCAGTTGTACAGTTGTGTGCTCTCAGGGATGTACAAGTCAGAAGTGGATTGGGGGAGGGGGGGGCGACATTATGTAGAATTTGAGCATTCACGGTACATACAGCTATAATTTTGATTTACCGATCGGCAGTAAAATTAAGAATTAATCACATGATGAAGTTCAATAGCTTGATCAGAAGGAGTTATGTTTGATAAATTGTTAAACATTTTTTTTTTTACCTTTATCCACAATCTGTCCTGCCGTCGACTAATTCTGGGGGGGTCCCTGTGATTCTCTACCAAAATGGGCCCTCTGAGGAGTCCCTCTCTGATCGTTTTAAATCCTCTGCTCATAGATCATAAGAGGGGGGGGGGGTTAGGGGTTTGTTATAGGTGGTCGGCACACGGTCACAGTAGCTCACACAGGTGCAAGTGTACATGCACATTGTTTGTCTAGGTCCGTACCTCATCCCGATGTTTCTCCACACTATTCGCATCAGTTCAATCGCCGAGATACAAATTAAATGTATCGGGGAATTAAAAGTAGAGAGAATCACAGTCTTCGATTGAGTCACAAGTTGTTTTTAAAAGTTCTGGTACACATTTTGGCACGCTTTTCCATCTAGTGAGTGAAAAAAAAACAAAAACAAACAGCAACATATTTAGTCATTAAAGTTCTTCATCAATCACCGTCACGCCATTTTGCATTACATTTAGGCAATAAACGTCTCTGACTGAAATGTAACCCTTTGGACGGTATGGTGTGGCCAGGTTTTTTTTTTCTTTCTTACTGTAATTTTTCTTTACAAGTGAGTCGTAAAGGAAAAAAAAATATTCAGTGTGTCCCCGAACGTAAATGTTTGAGAATCATTGTCAGTGTGGTATATCAGAGTGAGGCCCGTTTTCCCCATTTCTTTTTTTTTTTTAGTTTATGTATCTGTTGCGTAATTAAATGGAAACTAAATATAAATCAAATAATACTTTCGTAGGATGTACAGTTGTACAGTTTACTGGCCAACTCTCCTACTCTTTAAAAACATTTCGTGTTCAGACAAAATAAATCAATAAATAAGTACAGCATTGGGTTATTTAACACCCAGCCTATCGGCAAGTACGAAAAGAAGACTAAACTTGTGTATATGACGTGTATGAGCTTGCCAAAGTCACCTGTACCACCATCCGCCCCCAGCAGTGTCTCGGCTCGTTAGTCTGTCTATATTAAACTCCAGGGCGAAAATGTCAAGATTACCTTTGAATAGATTAAATAATAATAAAAATAACTTTGCTCCTCGTTCATTTCCCTTTTCTTTTTCTTCATCGTTCATGCTTCGATTTTTTATAGAATAATCTGTGTGTGTGTGTGTGTGTGTGTGTGTTGTGTGTATGTAAAAGGTGTGCCATTCACCTGTAAAGTGAAGGTGAAGCGTTACCTCTATTGCATTGACGGGCTGGGTGTTCAAAATATTGGTTGCCAGCATGATACAGGGGCCCGCTGCTATAATTTGATTTGGTTAGAACCAACGAAAACTCTTTATGAGGGTCGGGGTTGACGGGAAACAGTTTACTGTTCATGAGGCCCACCTGCACAGTTGACATAACCGCCAGTAGGCTACGCCTCTGATGTTTTACGTTGCCTGCACATCCTTTCCATGGGTGGACCATCAGTCCTGTAATAACGTCCTTTGTATCTTACACTCGGTAAAATATCCTTGATACCCATCAGTCGTTTAATAACGTCCTTTGTATCTTACACTCGGTAAAATATCCTTGATACCCATCAGTCCTGTAATAACGTCCTTTGTATCTTACACTCGGTAAAATATCCTTGATACCCATCAGTCCTGTAATAACGTCCTTTGTATCTTACACTCGATAAAATATCCTTGATACCAAAAACTTTCATCATTTTCAACCATCGTAGTTATTCATGAAGTGGGACGGCTGGCCGAGCGGTGTAGAGGTGTGTAGAGGTGTAAAGGTGTAGATTGCTCGACTGTCAACCTGAGAGTCCCGGGTTCCATCCTCGTTGAAAATCCAATGTGAATTTCCGCAGGTGTTGATGAAAGTCGGTTAAAGGTTCCCTCAAGCCCCGCATAGCTTGGGCTTTTGTGCTAACCACACAATCACTTTCTACGACGTCGCGACATAAACAGTTGCATTCTACACTTCATCTAGGGAAACTTTATTTAATTACTTTTATAGCAATTCATGATATCCTCATTCGCCTCCTCCCCCCTCCCCCACCACCAATTTATGCCTTCATTGTATGTTTCTACATAGCATACACCCATTGTAATTTGTTAATCCTGTTCTAAGTCGATATCTTTAGTCTTGTTTTGTTTGTGTATGTGTGTGTGTGTGTGTGTTAAGGACCGTTTCGTCTTAAAACCTGCTCGCTGTTAAGTTGGGCTGGATTTGTTGTTGCTGTAAAACTGCGCTGCACTGTTTTGTCTCCCTCTCTTCTCTTATTGTATCTCTCTCTCTCTCTCTCTCTCTCTCTCTCTCTCTCTCTCTCTCTGTTAGGTACGCTCATTATTTCGATTGGGAGACCTGCTTTATCTTACACTGAGACACGCGAGTTCTCTGCTCTTACATTACGTCACGCGATTCAACTTGATCAGCCAGTGTCGTGTAACCGGCTGGTTACAAAAAAAAAAAAGTGGATTTTTGTTTGTTTTTAAAGTGAGTCGATGATGCGATTGTTGGATTAAAATCATTGCTTGTGTTGGCTGTCTCGATGTTTAACGTAAGTTGATTCAGTCGTACGTCTGTCTAATTCTCTGTCTTGGCCTGCACGTGTTTTACTCGTTATGAAGTTAACCCATTCACGAACCGTTACTTTTTTTTTTTATTTTTATTACCTTTAATTCTTACATTACTACATCGATATTGACATTAAAAGTTACCCAGGACCATCAAAGCCCCGTCTCTTGCCTCGAGGGCCACATGAATATAAGAGCCCCATACTAAATGTCGCTCTTTAGATTGGTATTTTGATTGGGGGCCTCAACCAGGGCCGTCTTACTGTGCCTAGGTTCCGCGAATCTAGAGGGGCCCACGAAAATCTATAAACGAAATATTTTCAATACTATTGTGCCTATAATTACTGTCTAGCGCGGGACTCTCAGCAAAAAGTGCCTAGAGCCCACGACGACAATGAAATGGCCCTTGACCCTGACATAGTGACTGATTTACTCGAGGGATTGTGATGCTGCAAAGACAATCTGACATATATTTCAAGTAATAACCATGTTTTACCCCCTTTGGAATGATTTTTTGTTAAAAGTTCCCCCCCCCCCTCTATTGATTACAAAATTGAATCATTAATAGTAATTTTAAGTTGAAGCTATATTGTACATTTTTAAATCTTTTTTTTTTTGGCTTAAATTTAATTTCCTAGGATCTAAACATAAACGAGTGTATTTGTGTGTGTGTGTGTGTGTGTTTGTGTGTGTGTGAATATTTCATCTAAGAACAGATTAATTATAAATAATCTTCATCAGTGTCCCCAACATAGGGCCACACCATACAGTGAGTAATTTAATTCTTAGATAGGAAGAATTCAGCAATGAAAAAAAAAAACTACATTTTTTTTAATTTCATTCGATTCTGATTTAAATTTTGGCACTTTACTTATAACATCGTATCAGCCATCCCTGGTGTATGTGTTAAGTCGATGGATCGTGGGTGGGGGGGGGGAGGTGGTAATAGTTGTAGAAATGCTCTACTGTAGACGTGCTTACAAAAGTTTTGGGAAGCACTGCACAATATTATTTAAAAAAAAATAATGTTATTAACTTCCAATAACACTGTAATGCATAAATGGTATGTTTTTTCTAAATGTTGCAGAAAAATAAATGATGGCATCAAAATGTATAATAATTACTGGGCTCTAGCTCTTATAATTAACTTTAGTTTGTGCAATCTGTCATACACATCATTTAGATAAATTACGAAAACTCAATAGCGTTGAAGATCAAAATGAATGACTATTTTCAATGATAACCTTTTGTGTTGTGCAATCATTTCACTGTTGTTGCCTCTGGTTTCAGCCCAGGTCATCGTGAACTTATCATGTTACTATCTCCCCTCCCCCCCCCCTCCATTAAAGTTACTGAGGAAAAAAAAAACCTGCCCCAGGCACACAGTCTAAGTGAAGGTAAATCCCCCAGCATTTCCGTTATTGACAGTGTGATTTACGACAGAGGCCCCGATAACGTCTATCTCCCTTCTGGCCAATACAATCGTTATCTGATAAAACTTGTGGTAGGAGGCCTCACAACCTTTTACATCAATACTACTTTTAACAAAAGGCACGTACTAAATTATATTTTTTTTTATCGCATGGCTTGTTGAATTACGGTTCGTGGGGAAGCACTTCCTGCTACATCAGCGTTTATCTCATTCGGTGAAGAACGGGACGTAGTAAGATGTTTACAAGAACAACAACAACAAAGGAATAAATAACGGCATAAATTATCGAAGTAACGAAACCGACTGTTCACGACCTCACACACACGTGACACACAAAGACCTCGACATTAATTATGTAGAAAAATAAAATATATAATAATAATAATAATACCCCCCCCCCTTTTTTTTTATTGATAAGCTTATCACACACTACAGTTGTATTACTGTCTTTAAGAAAAACAAAACAAAACGAGTTACATTTGACCTTTGCCCCAACATCGAAGCGTGCTTAATTTATTTAAAAAACTAAGACTCGGTAAATCTGTCGCGTACTAGGTGCATGGACTATTAGAAATTTCAATGTCCAAGGTGACTGTCCACTGGCGCAGGGTGAGTGGCTTTTGAGTTTCTCTATCAGTTAAGCTAATAGCCTCCCTTTCCCCCATTTCAGCCTACATGTCGTTACCCGTTTTGTTTGATATCGACAATGTACGTGTCACTATATGTTACATCTACATAATTGAATAGCACAGTTATATTTTGACGTTGCCTGCTCAGACATATCTCTTTACCATTGAGGAAAATGAGATAAAAATAGGACGGGGTAAATTAACAGCATTATTTTGAAGTGAATGAATTTTTGCAAGTTGCTCTAAGCCCGTGTTTCCCAACGTGGGGCCCACGCCCCACAAGGGGGCAATGTGATTTTTAAGGGGGGCAATTCGAAAATGGACTCGATAAGAGTTTTACCCTTTCGCTCCGGGCCATTTAACCCTTTGGCACTATAGTCGCCGCGCGTCGCCGATTTCGGGTTGTTCCGTTGCCGATAGTGCTACATGTTTTTAATTGCTTATTTTAAGCTTTTGAAGCTCTGAACATAGAGAGCGATAGTTATTCTATTTTATTCCATAGTAAAATGAGTGGTGCAAGCAAGAAAAAAAACTCGTCAATATTTAGAGGACTATTTAAAATGTGGATTCATACCCGCTGTCCACGTTGCGCGGATGCCTTTTTGTCTTCTATGCCAGCAATGCTTGACCAACGAATCAATAAAACGAGGTCGTCTTGAGGCACATTTGAAGGCAAAACATAGTGCTCATATTAATTCAGATTTGAATTACTTTAAAACTTTAAAGACAAATTTTGAAAAGAGAACAACATTAAAGTCCCTATTTACTGCTCATACTTCAACTACTAATCATGTTCTTGAGGCTAGCTATCAAATTTCTTTATTCATCGCAAAAACTGGAAAAAATCATACTATAGGAGAGAATTTAATAAAACCGTCAATATCAGCAATTCTTAAAACGGTTCTTCAAAAAGATGACTAAGATGTAAAAGCTATGCCACTCAGTAACAATACTGTTAGCAGAAGAATAGATGAAATGAGTGAAGATATTGAAAAACAACTTGTTGAAAAGTTGAAAACAACGAATTTCTCAGTGCAAATGGATGAATCAACTTTGAGAGACAATGAGGCAGTATTAATAACTTACGTAAGATATATTGATAAAGGGAATTTTTCTGAAGAAATGTTGTTCTGTAAAAGATTAGAAAGCACCACTACCGCCAAAGATGTATATAATCAGCTGAAAAACTACTTAGATGTCAATGATATACCAATTAAAAAATATAACATCTTGTGCTGCAGATGGTGCTCCTAATATGATGGGCAAAAAAAAATGGTTGCTTAAAATTGATGAAAGAAAGAATCCAGAAATGATTCTTGTGCATTGTGTTATTCATAGGGAAAACTTGGTAGCTAATAACATCTCGCCTCATCTTAATGAAGTACATGTACTACATTCAGTAATAAAGTGTGTTAGTGCTATTAAAGCTAATGCCAAAAGTGAGCGTCTCTTCAAATTATTTTGTGAAGAAAAAAATGAAGACCATGTGAGACTTTTACTTCATACCGAAGTAAGATGGCTATCAAAAGGGAACTGTTGGAAAAGATTTATGCAACTGTTTGATACTCTTAGTGATTTTTTAAGCGACAAACCTGAAATGAAGTATGTGTTAACAATCGATGGTAAAGCATTTGTGAGTTATTTAGCCGATATCTTTGAAAAATTAAATATATTAAATATATTAAATAAACAACTTCAAGGAACAAATAAAACACTTGTCGATGCAAAAGCAAAGATATTTGGTTTCATTACTCTTATTGAGTTATGCCAGAAACAAATTAACAACAAAAACTTTGAACAGTTTCATTGGCTCCAAAAATGTGAAGTAACTCATACCGCTTTACTTGTTAGTGTCAATCATCTGAATATTTTATCGGCTGATTTTAAAGAAAGATTTTCTGATTTAAAACAAATTGATTTTCCAACATGTATGATGCAGCCAATGTTAGTGGATTTGTCTGATATATCAAATATACAGTATCAAGAAGAACTCGCAGAATTCCAAAATGATGAGTCAGTTAAAACTTTATTTAATATAAAAGGTGCGATGGCATGGCTTTGTGAGGAAACAGAAATCAAAGACCCAAATTTAATCAAATGTGCAAGAAAACTATTGCTACCATATCCACCTTCATATCTAGCTGATTGTGGATTTAGTGCTGTAAATGATTTACTGTTAAAAAAAAGAAGCCGGCTGGATATAACACGACGCGGAGACTTGAGACTGAAGCTAACCAAATTGGAACCTAATATAAAAGATCTGTGCAGCATGCATCAAGCGCAAGGATCTCACTAAACTGGAATAATAAATTAATATAGAAATATGTTTATTTAATTTTTTTCGTATTAGAATTTCAGTTTAACATTATATTTTTTGGAAATTTACTAAATGTTTTTCGTTAACAAGTTCCTAGTGATTTCTTCCTAAAACCTATTATTTAAGTTTCTCAAGTGAACAATCAATCAATCAATTTTGTGATATTGAAAATTATGCATTTTACATGGGGGGGGGGGGGGCATAAGAATTTGAGAAAGGCTAAGGTGGGGCACGACATGAAAAAGGTTGGGAAACACTGCTCTAAGCAAAAGCGTTGTCGAAAACATCCACATTGTAACAATAGGGGCTGTCATATCTCTCCATTGTTACTGTCGAAGATCTATACCGCTGGTTCTGATCCAACAAGCCCTTCACGTTAAATATCAGCAGCCCGCACCTGTCTCTTCCCCAACTACCAATTCCTACCAACTACCTGTACCTACCAACTACCTGTGCACTTCATGTTTCTTTATGGAGTCCACGTGTTATTGCATCATAAAAAAAGAGACCCACTTCACGTCTACACCACAGTACATGGCGAAATAATAGTTGTGTTTTTTTTTTTATTGTTGTTCTTCGATGTAGGTAAGTGCGGTTGTTTTTATCAGTGTGTGCAGCGCTGTACACGTGAGAATGTGGTATATTCAATGAAACAAGCTGTTTGTGTGTGTTTGTGCCCAGGCCTCTATATTTGTAGATACACACAATAACTAAACAATAAGGGGACTCGCCCATTACTTTGTGTTCAACACCTTGAGTTGTTCTTTGTGAATGGAGCGAGCAAACAACTGGCAATTAAGTGATGGTTTTCTGGTACTGTTTTCTGTGTTGTTTCGCCGAATAGTGTTATTAGTGATATATATCGATAACAAAATACATGTACTAGTGTCGTAGTCCATAACAGTGTTTCTCAGACGATTCCGCGACCCACTATTAAAACTATTGTGTTTTCTCGACCCCCACTATAAAGAAAAAAAATCGTCTTTTAATTTATGGATACAATTCCCCCCCCCCCTTTACTTATCACATTAACACACTATTTACATTTGTTACGCATTGATTGTAAAGTATGTAGTGAGTATGCACTTATAGATTCTCGAACGCGTCAGACTAAAACAATTCGACTCACCTGTGGGTCGTTAACCCCTCCCCCCCCCCACACACACTTTGAGAATCACCGGCCAATTATAAGGTATTTGTAATTATCTATTCATATTTTCCTCTCGTATAAACCCACACACACACTAAGACATGCACATTTGTATGGATAAACAAGAGAGAGGGTTTTATTTTATTTTTTTTTACCTCTAATTGCGATTTTCGGATGCCCTTCCCATTCCGTCATTTGAAATCAACCGTAACCTAAAATCACGTAATAGGTAGTCCAGATACTCGGTCGAACAGAGACAAACGGTGTCGTTACTGTTGTCACGTTTGGTGGATTAACCTTAATCGCCCCCCCCCCACACACACACTCCTTTCCCGTCCTACTCTTGAATAAATCCTGCGGTATGTCACCTGAGTGTAGAAGAAAGAGGTTGTTGTGAATTGGGCGGCCCGCTTGATGTTCTTTATGACGATTAAAGAGGAACAGTTTCACAGAACTCCGACACTGCAGTGCTGGAAATGCAAACGTTCAAAAAAGAACTATCTATTTCCCATCGTTGACACGCCTTCTTACATGTGGCACAGCCATCTGCACGAAACGAGCGTATCGCTGTTCTTCTTGCTTTCATGTTGCAACGTTTCATCGTCGATGAAGACAAACCTAAGAGAATATGATGTTGAGACTAGGTCATGTGGTGGGCAAACTACGGCCTGCGGGCCGCATGCGGCCCGTAAGAGTATATTATGCGGCCCGTATGAACGTTGCGATCCTCTGTTTAGTGTTTTCGCTGTGTTTTTTTTTTAATTTTATTCCGACTACTTGGTTCGAATCTAGGGACATTAAATCGGTTTTATGGTTCAAGAATATTAGTTAGAGCTGATTGACCTGTAAGCATAGTATGACTGGAAATAGAAGGTCAAGTCGGTTCTTTGCTGGAGTTTTAAGGATGTTTGCCAGCAGTGGCATTTCCACACCTAAAAAACTTAACTGCCAAGCTTTCGTCATTATTTGGGTCCAGATACATTTTTTTTAAAGAGTGTTCTCTTGTATGAAAATAAACAAGTCTCAGAACAAATCGATGTTGACTGACTCCAATTTATATTAAGTCATGCGAATCACAACCAGTAAACTAGTTCCACAGTTCAAGAACATTATCCAAAATTGTGAACAGTTACATACTTCTCATTAATTACAATTGTACTCTGTAGTCAGCTTGTATGTAAATTAAGTTCCCTTGACTTCATAATTATTATGACAGGTAACAATAAACTTTTTTTGAATTAATATGAATATTTAAGTCTTATTACCAAATTAGCAACTGATTTGGTTCGTATTTTAAATGTGTAGTTGAGTGTGAATGTGAAATAAAATGACAAATACATAGTTATTATCATTAGTTCATATTTTCATACGTTGTAAATTGTAATTGAAGTAGACAAAATATATATGCGGCCCGCCGATAACAATCACGTTTTCTATGTGACCCTGTTAAAAAAAAAGTTTGCCCACCCCTGGACTAGGTAATAAGTATACCACTATTAAATAAATAAACCATACCCTGTACGACTAATACGTACCAAGGCGGCGTTTGTCAAACTTTGTCAAACTTATTGTATATTGGATTTGTTTTTTTCAAGACTGGATAGAGATACAAACGTGTTTGAAAGTTGTGTCGATTCTAATCAGTTCATGAGAAATGAATAACTGAATGAAAGGGCTTCTCTTTTTTTTTAATCCATTTTATTTATTTTACTGTGATCGTTGGTTTTGTGTTTGAAATAAAAAAAACAACAACGAAATGATATCTCTATTCAGTAGTGATGTGATTGTTATAATATAAAGCTCTATATGTGATTCAAGAGCTCTCTCTGACAAGCATATTTAACCCGTCTGTTTGTTAGACTTTTTTCAGTTATGAGTATGGACAGTTTGATACGATTATGGCTTTAGGAATTATTTTAGCAAATGGAAGAACTTTGAGCTTCGATTAGTTCGCAAATCGCTCGTTTCTGGAGGCAGTTGTGTGTGTGTGTGTATGTGTGTGTATGCACGCGCGCGTGCGTGTGTGTGTGTGTGGCATTCGCAAGTTTGTGTACTCTGCTTCTTTTGGCTTAGCAACAACGAATCAACAGCACGCATGTCATTGAGCTCACTACACTTCTAGAGTTTGGTGATTTCGGTTACAGTCAACCAAAGACCATGCGGGTGGGTGGGGCGCACTCCAACTGGTGAGCAACTGAGCATGTCATAAGAAAGTCATCTTCATTGCCTGCAAAGTTGTCATATATTTACTTCTGTTTGAACATTCTTGGTGTACCATTTAATTTAGTCGACAATAAGTCGACGTTTTGTGTTTACACAACTAGAGAGCTTCTTATGTGCAGAAGAGTGCTCGGCAACCTTGTTTTATCTCGCGACACACTCAAACCAATTCAAGTTATCTTTTATACAAAAGGGAGTGCATCATGAAATTTTATTTTCGATGTTATACGGGGAAATGTCCAGTTTTCGCCGCTGCACACCGGTTTCCGAGCACTGCTCGAGAGGAATTATTAGGTACGTATGGAATGAAACGCATCTCTTTTTGTAAAGACAGCGCACGACTTCACCTATCACAAATGAATTCAAATTGCAAACTTTTTTTCTTTATGGCTTTTACTATTGTGTTGTAAACAAGTGGTATCCTCACACATACATAATATCTATATATATATATCTATATATATATATCTATATCTATATCTATATATATATATATATATATATATATATACATATATATATATAGTTGTATATCCTGATTTGAAATAATGTTCGACCTAGTGATATCATGTGCAATCTCTTATCTCATTCTGCTAAATGTTTCACAGTTGTTTTTATTTTCCTTACCTGGGATTTATTTTCCATTACCCCTGCTCGTTAGTGAAGAGGTGAGCTATTTTTAGACACGACTCCCCGAATTCAAGAGTACTACTCTTTGGTAAAAAGAAAGAGAACAAATCAATTCTCGCCACTTTAAGTCTTGTGGCCTAGCTGTCACCGAACTGCTTAAATACATTTTTTTTATTGTCTTTCATGTTACGTCTTATCGGTGTATCCGTTTAGATAAACAGACACATTTGTTGACCGCAAGAGGTGTGCGTGCAAATATAGAATCTTGTTGCTGTCTATGTGTATTTGTCACCTTGTTTGAAAAAGGAAAAAAAAAATATGCCGGTCCTCTTTCCATGCTATTCTTACGGATAATAAACTAAGGCGGCAGTTAAATTCAAAATTAATTTCTATCGAATCTGATGTTAATAGCGGCACCGACAGGTACTCTTCCACCCCCCCCCCACCCCCCACCAATATTTCTAAAAGTCTCTGCCTAGGGCCCCCAAGCCAAACACATAAGAACTGATCTGGTCCCCCATATATATATATATATATATATATATATATATATATATATATATATATATATATATATATTAAAAAACTTACTGAACGTTGTGGACGAGATTCACCGAGTGAGTAGTACAAGGACATGAACGAGAATCACCCGAGTGAGTAGCACAAGGGCATGGTGAGCACCAGGCTACCTATTTACTCATTACGTAACGGCTCAGTAGTCACGAAAGTCAACTGTTCTTCTGCAGCGAAATGATTATTGGGGGTACCGCCTTTCAACGCAGAAGCCCTGCGCTCGGATCCCTGGCATGGTTACTTTTATGATCCGACAAGGGGTGGGTTTAGCGGGGTTTTCTATCCTGCATACCACTCAGTAATGTTTCACAGTTTGTGTTCGGTACAAGTTTTTCAATATCATTTGTTTACAACACCATAGTAAAAAACCATAACATAAAGTTGGCTAACCATAAACAAATGTAGCCCGCGAAATAAAAAAAAAATCGATAAACACAAATCGTGCTGTGTCTTTAAAAAAATAAAAGATCATAAAACTAAACATCTAGATAAAAGATTATGTTATTGTGTAGGCTTTGTTTGTTTATTCGTTGTAAATCCGCGTTTACGAGTTTCTGGTTTCAGACTTTGATTTCAAATTTTCAATGTGCGTTATAAGTACTTTTGTTTATAATGTGCTTTCATAGAAAAAAAAAACTGTAAGGCGGCAGTTCTCAAACTATTTACAGTTCGCGACCCACTAAGACAACAGTTTTTGGTTTAAAGCGACCGACCATGAAATACTTGTACTTTATTTCGCGAATTGTTAAATTAAATTTTGCTCGCGACCCCCCCCACCCCGTGGGTTACCCACCACTCACCCAGAACATCGTCCCCTGGATTTGGACCGACACTTTGAGATCCACTGCCTTAAGGTGGCCACAATTACAACATAACGATGAATGTGAGGGGGGGGGGGCTGTCATTCTTGCGTGCTCGCTTCATCTCTTATCAAAATGTCATTCAATGCACAGACTGGCACACACACACACTTCAATATCTGGTCTAGCTCACATGTACCTAATTCCGACCATCCTGCCCATATTTAATCCAGTTTTTAACCTATTCAACTTATTCTCATTGCCTACGAGGTCGATGTACCAACCCTTTTCATAACTCTAGTTCGGACTTCTCCGATACTGCCACTCGCCACCCATTTGCCCATTTGTTTCATCTGTTCAATTATTTATCCCCGCAATCAACCACCGCCCCCCTCCCCCCTTTTCCAGCCACAGCGGCTTTACTGTAGATTTCAAAGCCGAGCCATCACCAACGAGCGAGCCACTCAATAACCCGTGAGTTAATTACATTAGCTAGGTGGTCAGCAGGTGGCCAGGAGGAAGTCTGACTGCTCAGTATTATGGGTAGGATGTATGAGACCATTCACGGGAGAGGTAGTGAGAGGAAAGTAAGATTAAAATACTCCCTGGCGTAAATAAATAGTACCAGTAAACCAGTAGTATAAATCAATGAAAATGGGATTGGTAAAAAAAAGAAAAGTATTTTGTTTCACGATACCTACAATGACCCCCTCCCCCCCCTACTCACATCTCTCTTCCCCAGCAAAGTTAGTCAAAAATAGAACCGGTTGAAATTTACTTCTGACTTTTTAATAAATTGTTAGCGAGTGCTGCTGAAACTGGGGACTGGGTGTAATGAATAAATAATGCGATCCTCTTTGACTACTTTGTATCAGAAAGACTTTTGAATTTAGATTTCGGTGATATTTATTGCTTCCATCCCTTCCAATGGGACAGCTACACAGCTGATGTAAAAAAAAAAAATGAAAAATAATTATAAAATTGGAAAAAAAAAAATCTCGATATATTGGACATTTTTTGATAATAAAAACTTTAAAAAATGTATTGGAAAAATATTTTTATAAATCAGCTAACATCATTCGTCTTTATTTTGAAACGTTTTATGGTCTGATATCATATTTACTGATCGCCTTTGACATTTTAATTATTAGCAATGTTAAAATAAAAAGACAGTTTGTTGATTATACAATTAGGTAAGCTAATAAAACGTATTTTAATGCCATTCTACAAATTGTTTTTTTTTAATTGTTCTTTATTCAGAGTTTTATAACAGTCCTATAATAAGGGACAGCTCATTTTTATCTTTTACAAATAAATAAATGAAATTCAAACCAAGTACCACCAGAGACGCCGACGCTGATATGGGCGACATATTGAATTAAAAACAAAACGAAAAAACCACAGCAACCCCAAGGCCAGAGATGATTGGTGAGCACTCGAGTCACGTGACGACGTAGTCTCTCTCTCTCTCTCCCCCCCCCCCCAAAAGGGGGGGGGGTAGTCATAGCCTGCGTGAGTAATATTAAACATACGATTGGCTTGCTGGGTGATCGAATGTCTGACGCAGTGGTCCCACAGAGTTGAGATGGAGGCGTAGACCAGGGGGGTGGGTGGGCATATTTGGATGAGCTTACGGATGGGGTGTTTACTTTGAACTAGTTTAGATTAATTACACTTATGCTTGTATTTTCGGGCCGGATCAAACAGACCAACGTATTTCGCTTGGCCCGCGGGCCAATTTTTTTTTTTTTTACTTTTTCACTTTTTTTTTTTCAAATTATTGAAAACTTGACATAATTGACACATCGTTTGAGAGCCGCCGATTCCTTTAGTGATCCAGATAAACATAATTTATCTTTTCATATTTGCGGTGTTTCAAGCGGTGGGCCACCCAACCCGCTAAACGTTCTCACGGGTGACGCCTCTGTCCGGCTGTTTTCGTCGCACGGTTCGTGTTTGTCGTGTTGAAGGAGGGGGGGTGTGGGTGGGCGAGCGGTGATGCTTCTTCTTTTTTTTAGGCGAAACAGTTCAAGAATATAGGGCAGTTGCTAGGTAGTTATTATTAATATGTCAGTAAATTTACTTCATTCAGAAAATGTCCCTTGATTAAAATTGAAAGTTAAGTGATGATTTTTTTTTAATTAAAAAAAGTGTAAATATGTGAATGTTATATATATATATATATATATATATATATATATATATATATATATATATATATATATATTTAAACTTGTAGTCATTGTATTATTCAATAAAAACAGTACCATAAAAAGGTATTATTTATGTTGGGGAGGGGGGAGGGGGCGAAAGCGACCAGTGAAAGCGTGTACTGCACATGGTTTTCAAGCTTGTGTTATTGTAGTTAACTGCGTGTGTGTGTGAGAGAGAGACTGGTTCGTGTGGAGTTTTAAGAGTGTATTAAGTGCTTCGAGTGGATTTTATTGGTTATGTATCAGTTCTATTTCTATAACACTCAAGGATTCTAAAAAAGTTGTTTTCATTGAAGTATTTCACGGCTATTTTAAGACATTAAAATGGTTTATTTGGAAATCCTGTATTAAAATTCATTATTTATGTGTGGAAACATCTCGATTAAAACTGTCAAAAGGTCGTCTCTGAATTTGAATGGGCATGGTGGTAAGTTTTCAAACACGTGGTACCTTTTTGATAATTTTTCAAAAGTGAAAGATGGCATTATCTGTACGTATCTGTTTTCTGGCGATGATCTAGCTATCCGTAGTTCATTGGCCTGGTCGTTAGCAATGCTGGATGGCCGTGAGTTGGCAAAGAATATGTCAGGGGGTGGTGCCTTTTTTTTGTGGTGAATGAGAGCTCCATTCGTACCGTAGCTAATGGGGGCCGCATGAATGGGTCCGTAGTAGGCGTACAGTTTTCTTTCAACTAAATTTAAGGGAAGATGTTCACAAGGCATGCTGTTGACGTTCATAAGGCATGCTGAGGTGCTCACAACAAGACACTCAACACTTCTGATCGAGTGTTAAGATACTTTTAGTGTCTACCTAGTACTTTAATCTTCACCTGCTTCCAAAATAAAAACAACATACCCCCCCCCCAACCTCAATATATATATATATATATATATATATATATATATATATATATATATATATATATATATATAAAGCCTAAACAACTACAAAAAATCCATTAGTTGGCACTTTTCATGGCCCCCTGTGTGTGTGTGGTGGGGGGGGGTGCCTTTCTTAATGAAAAGGTTGGCCGGGAGGATGGTAGAGGGGGGAAAAATGCATTCAGGCAGTGCCTTCTGATGTAGGAGGCACTGATTCAGGGGAGCTAATTAAATGAGCAGTTGAGGAATGATTTCCCCTCTTTGCTGCACCTCGGGAATGCATCAAGGTGAGTCTGGGTGGCAGATAGTTCAGCACTCCCCCTTCCACCTCCCCCTTCCCTACATCGCTCGTTGTTTGTTACCTTGAACATTAACGGTTATGTTGTCAGGAAATTCCCGTGACGGTGTGGAAATCCGGCATCGAGGTCAAGGTTGACATCGTGCAGGTTGTTCTACTCTGACACCAGTTCCTTGACATACACAAGCACACACAAACGAATATAAATATATATATATATATATATATATATATATATATAATATATATATATATATATATATATATATATATATATATATATATATCAGACTTGGGGAGGTGCTGCATCTCAGCATGTATTTATAAAGTGTGCATTTTCGTTTCTCCCCCGACATTAAAAGTCTATACTTAAACTCAGATTGTTATTCTTGCGCTACTTTTTGAGGTTCAAAATAGAGATTTTCTATTCAGAAATAGATGAAGCATTATCCAGATATAGTTCCTGAATGCATGATTTGCTCATGTCATTTTTTTTAATACATTTTTTGTTGACATTAAATATTTAGAACTATTATAAAGACATAATTTTTTTACAATATCAAAATGGCTCAATTTATTTTCTTGGTCTGGATAGAAATTATCCTAATTAAACGTTACCATAAATGAATTGTTACATTTTTTTATTCGGTGGGTTCCAGCCAGAGCCGTAGCTCGCTGTTGTTACACTTTCGGCGCCCTTCTCTCAATCTGAAAAGTACAAAAAGGATTTAACAGCGCTCTTTCGGCGCCCCCTTCACTTGTTCGGCGCCCCTTCACTTGTTCGGCGCCCCTTCACCTGTTCGGCGCCCCTTCACCTGTTCGGCCCCCTGTTTGGCCGCACAACCGGCAGTACCCCTTCCAACGCCACTGTTTCCAGCCTATTCGTCTTGAGGTCGGCAACCAAGACCTCTTTATTACAAACAAAAAATAAACATAGAATCAAACAAAAAACTTGATGGATTACGACTGATACCTCCTATCTCGAGAGTATCTTCTACTTAATGTCAATGTCAGGTATGGATCAACTTTTGATCACGTTGATCGCGCTTTGTTTTCATCAAGTTTGCGTCACTACGTCTTCGAGTACAGCAAGTGTAGGAGAATATCATTCATTACTCACCAATCATTTGATTGAACTTTTAGATCGTCTTGTCACACGCTTGCCGCAAAGGTAGTGATTTGGGGGGGGGGGAAGAGGGAAGACAAACTGGACATTTGTCTGCGTCCCGAACCTAGGGTATTTCTGTATTGTGATATAAAATACTTGATGTTCGGGGTGGGTTGGGGGAAAGGGGTTGGGAGGGGGAATCACGATTTTGTCTGGCGGTTTCCCCTGTCTGACAGCTCATTAAATTAATTTTTGTGTCCACATTCTTTATCAGGTTGTATACGTAGGTAATGTATTGTATACACTGAATTCATTGACAATGCTATGTTTATTTATTTTTTATTGTTTTCTTTGGTATGAAATTAAACTTACCAAGCATGCAAAATCGGTTTTATCGAAAACACAGGGCGCTGTGCTGTGTAAAGTGCTGGAGATACAGGTGGGAAAACAAAGGGAACAGTTTATTTTTATCTATTGATTCCTGTCGTTTGTTGACACACAAAAACTTTTGTCCGAATAGATCCGCAAACAACTTTTTTTTACAAACATTTTCATTCAAATATATTAGGGCTGCTGATTAAACTGCGTTAATTTGCGATTAACGCGTCAAAAAACATTTGCGATTAAAATTTTTAACGCAACAATTAAATGCGTTAATTTGACCAAAATGCTGAAAGTTCACCGAATCAATAAATAACGGAATTTCACGCAACAATTTGGTTAAAGTCGATTCACTTATTAAGTAGATCTACCACCCCCACTCTGTCATAATTTCCACACACCCTCACCTCCAGGTACGTCGACAAAAGCCCCAATTGTAATATGAAATGATGATGTTTTTTTAAATAGCCCCTGGACAAGTGAACCTCCTGCTCCCTTCCCGGTCGAAAAAAAAAAGTTTCATTCACTAGTTTACATTATATACTGTAGTGTATTGGTGGAGGTACTGTAGTGTACTGGTGGAGGTAAAAGAACGACAAGTCAGAGGCGTAGCGAAAGGGGGGGAAATGCAACTTGCGCCCGGGGATTTTAGCGCCCTTCCATTCGAAAACCATATAAGATTATATAGAAAATATACCATTTGGCGCCCCTGAGCCTCGGCGCCCGGGGACATATGTACCCCCCGCCCGCCTACCCTCCTAGCTACGCCTCTACGACAAGTGTTTGGTGAACTCTGTTATAGTTAGGTCAAAATAACGAGATGTTAGAAATTTTGTATCACCATTTTTTGCGCCCAATTTTTTATCGCATTTGAAAATACAGCGTCTTGCATCAGCTGCACTAACAGTTTCATGACACTTCAAATCAATGTCTAGACATGGTCTAGAGTCTCTAGACTATGCTATGCAAACATCAGTACACGAGACAGTGTATATATTTTTCAGAATTATTGTGATACTGAGCTAAATTTAATATTTTATATTAATTAACGTTCTGAAACTAGCGGTGTCGATATGATGGAAAGAAAGGCATATTTTCGTTTGTGCTTTGTATATAGCAATAAAAACATCAATAGATTTTTCTCTAAGAGTTAGACCAGCAAACACTCTGATACAACTGTTGCTATAACCAAAATGAAACGAAAGAAAGAATTTTTAATGTTGACACACGAAAGAACAACAGAAGATCAAAAATGAAAGCCGACCTATCAAAATTTTGCTTTGAACGTTTGAAACGCTAACATTAAAGAGTGTCATTTTACAAGATACTTTTTTATTAATTTAACTGACAGACAGGTAAAAAAATAATTTTTTTCTTTTCTGTTGTTCACTAAAACATTGAACAAATAGTTTATAGTATGAAAGTAAATGAATGAAAGAATATAAGAGTAACATTTATATACATTGAAACGCAAAGCAAAAACTTCAAAAGATGATCAAAAGTAAATTTGTCCTTCAACTCGGTGACTGTGGTTGTCATTTCTGACGCGAGCTCCTAGTTTGAAACAATGGAACCGGTGTCAACATGTTTTTGGTACATCTTTAAGTGGAGAGTGAGAGTGTGTAAAAAATGTGACTTGGTGGGGAAAGCGGGGAGGGGGGGGGGTGGAATAAAGAAAAAAAAACGCGTTAATTATAAGTGAACGACAACTTTCTGGCTACACTATTATTTTATGAATGAAAAGTTACATTTGAGATATAAATGACGTGTGTATTTATTTTTGGAATGGGAAAGGGAGGGTAGGGTAAACAGACTTACGTGTGGTCGAAGTGAAGCAAAATATGACAGGGAGGGAGGGAAGAGGGGTTGACATACGTCATTAGTTCAGAAAGTGTGGTACGAAAAAAAGGTTAGACATTGTTGTTAAATAAAAAGAAAACAATTCGCATCATTGACGTGATTGATACAGGTCAATAAACTGGTCTCAATAACTAATTCAATAGACATATATGCTAATGCTTAATAAATATGTTGTAATTCATTAAACCTCTTTCGTAAATTTAAATGACTTGTTTATTATGCCAATGTTATGCTTTGATATTATGACATATTAGTTTGAATACAAACAATTGTATTATATTGTGTCGATTAAAATGTGCGTTAATTTGCGATTAAAATTTTTAATCATGCGTTAATTTCGATCAATTTTTTTAATCGAACAGCAGCTCTAAAATATATTATTCGCACAGATAACTTGAGCTAATATAAAGGTAGTCGTGTGGAAAAGGAATTATGCTTTCAAATATCTCTGCATAACTGTTTGACGCGGCTACCCACAACAAAGAACATACGTGTTTTTTTTTCCCCTGGAAAAATTATCCATGCCGTTGTTTTAAAATACAGCTGATAATATTTTTTTTTTCATTCAGTGTAGAAAAGAATTATCTTTTTTTTTTCATCGCTTATCTGCCTGTCCACCACCCATGGCACCCCCCCCCCCTCTCTCTCCTTGGACGGGTACATACGCAGTCAGACCATTTTGTTGTGGGCGGAGGATATTTCAAGTGTTATCAAAGATCATCGCTTTCAATGACAGACTGGCCAGAGGAGGAGCACTGGGTCTCAAATTAGCTGCCTTCCTTCCCTCCCCCCCCCTCCCCTCCCTACCTCTTACCTCCTCCCCCGACGGCCCAGGAATATCATTTGTTGGACTTTTTTTTCGTTTGTTTCAGGTTTCAATATTTTCATTAAATGAACGAACGGTATCAATATAGCGATTAGTGTTTGGTGCAAATAGATTTCAGTGACCGACATCCTTAATAGGATGGGTCTATGGACATCCGCGTCACTATTTACTTAGTCCAACCCCCCCCCCCCCCCTCCTCTAGAATGGGGATTCACGTTATTTTTGTTTTGTTTTTTCAAAGGAGTTGCATTCGTATGGTGCACACTTTCATTGCCAATGCCAATATCCCGCGATAAACTCCAGGTAAAAGTCTTTGAGTTTATTTTTTTTCTAACCCTGTGACCAGTTACACCTAGTGAGTTGGTGGGGCGGCGCGGGAGCGGGCGGGGGCGGCAGAAACAACGTATTAGTAAAAGTAATGTGAGTTAAAATCTGGTCAGACGGACCTTTCCGTTAATCTGATATGTCTAGAGAAACAGGTTAGCTCTGATTCACACACACACACACACACAAATATATAGGGTGGGCCAAAAAAAAGTGAGAACATCGTATAACATACGAATTTAAAAAAAAAAAGAATTTATTCAATTGTATTGTTTCATGTAATTTTGTTTGGAAAGTATTTAGCCAATGTGAAATCCTGTTCACTGTGTCCTCCTTGCTTATCAACAACATTTTCTAAGCGTAGACGCCACTCCTTTATGCTACTGTCAATACATCGCTGTCCCAGATTTCTCCACTCTTCAATTATTGCCAACTTCAGCTGCTCCATTGAGGTAAATTTTCGTCGAAGGTAGACTTTTTCTTGCAAAGCACCCCATATGGCATCATCCACTGGGTTTAAATCAGGACTGTTCGGTGGCCACACGTATGGCTCAAGGAAGTCGCGGTAATTTTTGTCATTCTTGGAAAAAAAAAAAACTTACATTTTCTTTTGTAAACAATTGTCACATTTAAATCCAAAATGGCGCCGGAAATTGTCGAAATAATGACGTCATATATCTAAACGGGCAAGTAAGTAAATGAGTAAGCAACTTAAGATGTTATGCATACAGCTAAACAAACTTTGATATAATTATATTACTTTCTACGCAATGTTCTCATTTTTTTGGCCCACCCTGTATATATATATATATATATATATATATATATATATATATATATATATATATATATATATATGTATATATGTTTTGCAATTACTACATCAGTTTGACCTTGTCTTCTAAACTAGTGTATTTTGGGAGGGGGGGTAATCTTTCAATTCTCTCGTCCATGTATGCATGCGCTCGTAAAGAAAAGCTTTTCTGTACGTTTACACATGTATGTATGTTTTTCTAGATAAAATTATTCACCTAAGTAAAAACTAGAACAGTAATTTTATAAACGTTTTTAATTCACACTTGTAGACGCAAATAAAATACACAATCTCACGTGTTGTCTTTATAAAATATTGATCCACTTGCATGATGTTTGTTTTTTACATGTGTCTGATGTGTCCTCACACGGTTCCCTCGAGCAAACCAGTCTTTTTTTTTTAAGGCCAATCGGTTTATCCATGTCTTCTAAATTAGACCCGTTTCATTCTTTTCACCATGGACGAGAGTAAGGGAGCAGCACAAATCAACAATTCAATATGTTTTTTGATGTCTTTCCAATGCACATGTTCTGTGTTTTCTAAATGTCAGTTTGGGGGAGGGGGGGGAGATCTATACGGCTCACAAAACATGATTTGATAAACGCCAAAAACAGTGGCTAAGAAGTGTTCCCGTTAAAATTGTATGAACAAATCAAGTTGATGAGCCAGCTGAACGTGTATTGAGAAAAACAACACCGTGACAATTGTTTGTTATTCAGAAACAAACCCGTGTTGAACGATCTTGACATTTCGTTTTTCCCACTCATATTACGTCAACATTTATCCGTGCCATTAAGGTAATATTTTTTTTAAGAGATAATTAGAGATAATGCACTAGTCAACATTAATTAGCTTATTTGTTCCAAGACGACGTTTGTGAATCTAATTGTAGTACCCTGAGCCGATTAATTGGAAGAAGTGTATGTGTGTAGTTGTATTGATAACTTGATACCAGCTTTATGATCGTGCCTGATATTTTCTAGCGATGCTTTGGTCATGAATTCTAAAAGCAGTTGGTCGTCGACCCTGGACTAAATAATAATTGTTCGTGAACCGAATAGTTCCTGGTCAGAATTGTTCGTGAACCGGAAAGTTTATGTCTTGAGTTTTTCGTGGATGGAATGGTTCGTGATCAGAGGTGGTTGTGAACCGTATAGTTTGTGGCCATAACTGTTCGTGGATTGGGTAGTTCCAGTTCACAGTGAGTTCATGGAGAAAATAGTTCTATT